>CAUYPK010152024.1:0-31300 GCA_963574355.1 Loris lydekkerianus
TTTCTGCCCCATTGATCCTTGGGGGAGTTGATCTACTCTGATTGTTCATATTGCCAGAGTTTTTCTGTTGATTTCGCCTCATGATTGTTTTTCACCATTGCCTCTGGCCGTCCTCAGAGTTGGGGAGGTGTCTCTCCAAGATTAGACCCCAGTGGGATCACTCTATTGTTGCTGGATCTTTGTAGGGAGTGACCCTGAGTAGTTCCTCTGGGGCTGCTCTAGCTAGAGAGTTCTGGTTGTGGAAGCAGCTCCGGTGTGTGACACACCCGGATCCAGCAACAGGGCTGGAGGTGGTGCGGACAGTTCTGGGAGTGCCTGGCGCCCAGTGACTTTGTCACAGAGAACCCAAGGCTCTAGCAGTCTCTGGTCAGGAGAAGGGCTCTGCACAGAGGCAGGGAGGGCTCCAAAGGGCACGCAACTACCAGAGTCCCTGGCCATATGAACGGGCTAGTGTGGAGGCTGGTAGGACACAGGAGGGAGGATGCAGGGTTGCGTGGCTCCTGCAGTTCCTGGTCAGGGAATGTGGAGGCCCGCTGGGTGCCTCCACCGGTTGGAGGTCGCTGCATAGCTCTTATGGAGGTCTGGGCAGCGCCAAGCCCAGGAGTTTCAAGTTGCTATGAGCTGTAACGTCAGGGCAGTGTACCCAGGGCTACAGCCCAAAGCTCCAGTGTGCCAAAATTGCATCACTCTGCCCCTAAAGATTAAGGCTGTAAGGCAGCTCAGACCCCACCTTTAGGCTGCTCAGTCACTTGTCCCACCTGATCCTTGCTCTGGGACTCTGAGGGTGGAGCTTGCCGGGGCAGTTTTTCACAATGGCTTCCTGCACCCAGCTCAGGGGCTCAGTCTGGGGCCCCAGACAATGCCCAAAGTTCTCCACACTCCTGCTCAAGCTCTCCCCAAGGTAGCTCAACTGAGCGCCAAGTCCAAGAACACCAAAACAGTTCACAGGTAAGGCCTTTCCGGTTTGCAGTGTTGCTGCTGCTTGTACTCACGGTTGCCGGTGTGATTAGGTCGATCGAATACATGCAACCACTTGCCAGTTTTCCACTGTTTTTGTCCTCCTCCTAGGGTCCAGAAGTCCCTTGCTGGCTCCCTGTATCCTCAATAGGATGATCATAGGCAAATCCCACGGGCCAGAGATGCCTGGAATCTTGTCTCCCCAGACTCTCCGTGCCCAGTTGCAGGGAAGCTGTTACTCAGCCGCCATCTTTAATCTCTCCCTCTCTTCTGCTTTTATTCAAAAGGATCTTCACTAGTCTTTGCTGAGTCAGTATTTCAGATGGCTATTGTTGTCAACGAGAGAAGAAGGGAGAAAAGTCAGTTCATCATCAAGCCAGGAAATAGGAGGTACTGTCTCCTTCCTCCCCTTCCTCTTCCTCCTTTTCTCTCCTCCTCTTCCTCCTCTCACCACCATAGACATACTCCTTGAAGGGCAGCTGCCGTATGTGCCAGAGGTGGGAGACCAGCAGTTTTTGAGGACAAAGCAAGTAATACAAAGCATGATGTAGCTACAACCAGGAAAGAAACAAGGTTTTAAAAGACAGATTCAAAGTCAGAAGTTTCACAGATAGGAAATGTAACTGAATCTTGGATTCCTTTATGTGACATAATATATAATAATTTAGGAAGGAAGGTAGGAAGTGGGAATGATTTATTCTTGAAAGATTGATTAGGATTTTTGAAATTTGCATGTTTTCACCTTTTTACATCTTAGAGGAACTTGAAGGTTATATTGATAATCACCACTTCCTCCCTGACTTTTTTTTTTATTGTTGGGGATTCATTGAGGATACAAAGAACCAGGTTATAGTGATTGCATTTGTTATGTAAAGTCCCTCTTATAATTGTGTCCCAGCCCCAAAAGGTGTGTCACACACCATCACCTTTCCCCACTTTTGATGTGAATGATTCATATCTCAATTATGATGTGACTAATTCAAAGATGATTATTATCCAAACACAAATATTCTTATATGTTCATTACTAGAAAATAACTTTCTGCTCGCCAGAGCCAAGTTAGGGAAAAGTTAGTGTGGTCTGTTTCTCATAAAGCACATTCTTTCTCTGCCTCATGCCAAAATTCTGTCTCAGTTGAAAATAAAGTGGAAAAATCTTCATTGTGGTTGATCTATAGAAGAAATAAATACCACAATTCTTGCTCTATCCTTTGACTTTCTGTTCTGATTTCAGGTTACCTCAGGTTGTAGAATAATTACAACTCTGAGAGAGTACATATTTAGAATATGGACATAAAAGTAAAATAAATTTTTTTTTTTTAATTTTTGACATTGATTTTTTAAAATAAATTAATGACGAACTTAAAGAAAAATCTTTGCCAGAATAGTTTTTACTTTTACTTAGGAAGAGAGTGAAGCTAAGAATGTTATTCATATAATATATCGGGCAGAAGTGCAAATTTTGTCCCCAACTAATACCATTAAAAATATTACCTCCCACAAGTTTCTCCTGGGAAAACTTAATTTCAAATCTAGAATTTAAACACTATAAACTGGGTCTGCTGGTATGTGCCTAGCTGCTTAAATCGCTGATGTGGGAGGATCACTTGAGCACAGACGTCAGGTCCAGCCTGGGCAACATAGTGAGACTATACCCCTAAAAAAAGAAAACATGTAAGTAAATATTAGGTATACAGAACTGGAATACTAGGGTTTCTACCACGAATACAGTCTGTTGTATTTTATATTCTGTGTTACCTGGGTGGATTTGAGTAGACCATCATCTGATATTTTTCTTCCTTCCCAACCTGAAATGAGCAAATATGTCATGGATTTTTCCTTCTCACTTTGGTTTCCCCTTGTTACACATTGTGCCAGATGGCTAGGTTTCATTTAGAGAAGAATTTTCCATAATATCATATCACTTGGTACTCATGGCCAATGATCCTACTCCCCCCTTGCCATCTGCAGGAGCCAGAGAGTGGAGTAAAGTGGCAAGTGAGTCAGGCCTGGCAGAGCCTGGAGGAGGAAGAGGAAGAGGAGGAGGAGGGCAGGAGGAAAGGTAATCCAAGTGAAAGGAGGCTTGGAGTGCCAATAACTTGAAGGAAAAGCCTCCTACAGCAGGAACTGAGAGGTTTGTTTATGAATGTGTGTGTGTGTGTGTGTGTGTGTGTGTGTGTGTGTGTGTGTGAGAGAGAGAGAGAGAGAGAACCACACACAGGCTCAGATACGCAGGAGAAACCAAGGCGTATGTTAAGTATTTTGGAGTGCATAGCTGCAGGGCATTTTGACAGGTGTGGAACACGTGTGGCCCAACTTTGGATGAAGAAGAGGAGGACTGGGGGAGAGAAGAACATGGCTGAGCTTTGAAAAGAGATGAGGCTGAGGTCCTGGGTGTGCAAGCCAGAGCTTGGAGAAGAAATCATATAAAGAGGTATAGGGGAAGAGAAAGCTTCATCTTTGCCCTCAGAAAGTTCGCTGAAAAATCAACTTGGAAAAGGCGGATTGAATGGAGAAAATGCACACAAATTTATTATTAATGTGCACACAGGGAACCTTTAGAATGAAGACCCAAGCCCCCAGTGGGGTGTAGAAACTAATATACCATCTTGAGGTTACAGAAAGAACAGGCTCTCAGAGCAGGGTCCAAAACAGGTTATGGAGGTAAATCAGATTTTAGTGGTAAGATAGGTTGTAGAAAGGAGAGGAGATTTGACTAGCAAAGGTGGTTTTGTTGTGTAAGTGAAACACCACAGGTAGCAGCCCTCAGAGAGAACTGAGGGCCAATGTTTAAATGGGTGGATCTTTCCTAGATCCAAAGGAGGAAAGGCTTGGTTGCATCAATGCAGATTTTCTACAGATGCAAATTCCCCCACAAAAGACGGCTTTGTTGGCTACTTCTTTTAGCTGGCTCTCTGACAGCTATCTCAAAATATGTCAAAGAAATATATTTTGGGGTAAAATGTTTTGTTTTCATTTTGTCAATGCCAAAGAGCCCAAACTGTAAAATATTTTAAAGAGGTTTATACTGAGTCAAATATATGTGACCCCGGCCCAGAGAGCCATGCCCAATTAACCTTGAGGAAGTGGTGTCACCACGGTTTGGTTGTAGTTTGGTCTTACACATTTCAGGGAGACAGGAATTACATGTAAAGTCATAAATTTTTTTCACCTTGGTTTGGCTTAAAAAGGCAGGACATCTCAAATGGGGGATTATAGGTGGGTTTAAGGATTCTTTGATTTGCAATTGGTTTAAGAAATAAAGCTTCGGGGTCCTCAAACTGCGGCCGTTGGGCCACATGAGGCAGTGTGATTGTATTTGTTCCTGTTTTTTTTTTTTTTTTTACTTCAAAATAAGATATATGCAGTGTGCCTAGGAATTTGTTCATAGTTTTTTTTTTTTTTTTTTAAAATATAGTCCAGCCCTCCAACGGTCTGAGGGACAGTAAACTGGCCCCCTGTTTAAAAAGTCTGAGGACGTCTGGGAGGGTTGAAATGTTTTAAGATAAGGAAGTCTGTTGGTCAGACATACACCTGGACATATACTGGGACTCAGGTGATCTGTTAAGTAAATTGATGACCTGCTAGTGTGGTTTAACCTTTGTCTCATGGGGTATTAGGCTTGTTAATGATTATGTATCTTATTGTTACCAAGAATAACTCCAAAAGGGGCAATGCATAACTAGGGGTGTTTGACATCCCTTCTCCTCATGGCTGGCCTTTCCTCTAAAGTTTTTTTTGGCTCTGCACCCATAGCTCAGTGAGTAGGGCACTGGCCACATACACTGAGACTGGCAGGTTCGAGCCCCACCCAGGACAGCTAAACAACAGTGACAACTGCAACTCAAAAATAGCTGGGCGTTGTGGCAGGCACCTGTGGTCCCAGCTACTTAGGAGGCTGAGGCAAGAGAATTGCTTAAGCCCAAGAGTTTGAGGTTGCTGTGAGCTGTGATGCCATAGCACTCTACTGAGGGCAACATAGTGAGACTCTGTCTCCAAAAAACTTTTTTTTGGTGGGTGGGGGTTCCTTCTTGGCCTAGACCATTCAGTCAGCTGTGGGACTTAAGATTTTCTTTTAGTTCATACTTCAAAGGTAGGAGGAAGTTACATTATGTCATTAGCTGTGTTTGCAAAGTTTTAGTTATTAGAGCTGAAAAGTGAGAAATGCAACTCTTCATCCAGATCTTGGATTTGTAATAGTCAAGAAACTCCATGACCCTTGAAGTCAGTTGGCTGAGTAGCTATCACACAAAATCTAAACAAGGGTTTTGTTTGTGTTTTTGAGACGGAGTCTCAAGCTGTCGCCCTGGGTGGAGTGCTATGGCATCACAGCTCACAGCAAGCTCAAACTCTTGAGCTTAAGTGATTCTCTTGCCTTGACCTCCCAGGTAGCTGGGACTGCAGGTGCCCACTACAATGCCTGGCTATTTTTTTGTTGTAGTTGTCATTGTTGTTTAGCAGGCCCAGGCTGGATTCAAACCCTCAGCTGTAGCTGCTGAGCTACAGGCGCCCAGCCTAAACAAGGGTCTTAAACTTCTGGAACTAGAAATTTCATTCTGCCTGGCACAAAACAGGCAGACAAGTTTGCAAATGTGGTATTCATTTAGACTAGAGTTCATGAAGACTAGCTTTGGGACTTTCAGCAAATTCTATAACCTCTCTGATCGTCAATATCCTTGACTGAAAATGAAACAGTTTTGCATTAAACAGTTCTCTAGAATTTTTCCTAGAAAGTGTGTTTCCCTCACTTCCAAGGTATAAGCAGCACTGTTAGGAGTTTTTCTGCTCATATCCTAGTCTTTAAAGAATGCATACTGCTGATTAAAAGAAAAAAAAAAAAATGAAGCCATCAGGCTGGACTCTAAGTTCCTTTCCAGCTCTATTACCCCAAATGTGAATGCATTGTGGTTGACATGAATGCGTTATTCAGTCCGTCAGAAACTTACTGGCATTCAGAACAATTTGAGGCATTGAGGATAAGGCAATAAGGGAGACAAAGTCCTCAACCTCCAGAGCTGCAGTTCCCAGCCCGGGTCACAGACCAGTACAAGTTGGGAACCAAGCCACACAGCCGGCAGTAAGTGGTAGCTGAGCAAGCAAAGCTTCATCTGCATTTACAGCTGCTCGCCTTTGTCTGCATCACTGCCTGGGCTCTCCCTTCCGCCAGCTGGATCAGATGCTCACAGAGGTACAAACCCTCCTGTAAACTGCCGGTGCAAGGTGAGGGTTACAGGCTCCTTGTGGTAATCTAAGGCCTGAGGATCTGAAGTGGAGCTGAGGCGGTGATGCTACCCCCGGGGAGTGGCTGCAGAGACAGATGATCATTATCCAGGAGGTTTGGATACACAGAGACCATAATAAATCAATTGCTTGCAGACTCATATCAAAACTCTATCAGTGAGTGGCAAGTGGCAATTAAGCTGCATCTGGAGGTGGGCTCTACAGTGGTAGCTGAACATCTTCAATTGTACAGCTGCACATGGTGGCAGGATTGCAGTCAGAATCCAACACTTATTTTAGTCTGCTTGTGGATCACTCATTATTTTATTTACCACTTCTGTCCATGCCTCTTTTCTATACTGAGCTCCGGTCACAGTTTTGGTAAGCCCTCAAGCTAACTCTAGTAAAATGAATAAAAACCGAACACTGGAGAGCTTCTTAGGATACTCTACAACTGTCAATAAGGTGAAAACCACCAAAAAAAAAAAAAAAAAAAAAAAGAAAGAAAGAAAAGGAAATACCAAGAGGCCTGCTTAAATTACAGGTTCATTGCAACAGGTAATTCACATTCACCAAACCTGCTTTGTATAATATGTGGGGAGTGGTTAAACAATGAAGCCAGGAAACCTTCCAAACTCTTTGGCCACATGGAGACCAAGCATCTGAAATTAAAAGACGAGCCATTGGAGTTTGCCAAAAGAAAAAAAAACATGAAGACGAAGAATGAAAACAATTATTGAAGGCCACGACTTCATCAACTGTGTCTGCGCTGAGAGCAAAGCTGTTAGTGGCTCACTGTACTGCTAAAGCTCAGAAGCCCTTTCCTATTGGCGAATAGTTGATCCTGCTTCTGCTAGGGACATTTGCCATGAACTTTTAGGCGAGGCTGCAGTTCAAAAGGTGGCATGTGTTCCTCTTTTGGCTAGTACCATAACTAGATGAACTGATGAAATAGCAGAAGATATTGAGGCTCGGTTGTTAGAGAGGATTAATGAGTCATGGTTGTACATGGGTGGTACCTGGATGGAGGAATCTACCGATGTTGACAACAATCGTTTTTGTGTGATACATTTTATAGGAGGATATGCATGAGGATATGTTATGTGTCCTTTTGTTGCCAGCCAACACCATAGTAAGTCTTTGAATGATTAAATATCAGGAAAGCTGAATTGGTCATTTTGTGTTAGCTTACACAGGGACAGAGTGTCTGCCATAACTGGGTGTTTTTCTGGTTTCACTAATCGGGTCAGGGCGGTCACCTCTAAAGGTGAATCTGCACACTCTGCCATCCACAGAGAAACGCTAGCTAGCTGAAAAATGCCACCTAAACATTTTGCAGGATGCGATTATAATCATCCACGTTAAAGTGCATGCTCTTAACACATATCTGTTCCTGCAGCTCTGTGAGGAGATGGATCCAGAGCATACACGTCTTGTCTTATACACAGAAGTGAGGTGGCTTTTCAAAGGGAGCTCAATGGCCAGAGTGTTTGGCTGACAATAGCTGCTCCAGAAATTTCTTCTAGAAAAGCAGTCACCACTGGCAGCGCATGTCAGTGACACAGAATGGGTCACAAAGCTTGCTCATTGGGTGACGTATTCAACCTGCTCAACTAACTCAATCTGTCACTCAGGGGAGAACGACAGCTGTGTCCAAGTTGGAAGATAAAGTGGCGCACTCAAGTCCAAACTGGAATTACAGGAGTGATGAGTGAACACTGGGATTTTTGACACGTTTCAAACATTAGCAGAGATCAAGAGACTATCCCAGATGGTGCATGATCACCTATCTCAGCTTCCAAGAGTCCGAGCATCACGTCCTAGCCCCAAGAGACCCCTGAGCTGAGTCAAAGTGGATCCATGATCAACTTTTTGCTAGAAGAGATCAGCTGGTTGAGATTGTAAATGATGGTGGCCTTGAAAGTGTTGAGACAACTTCGAATCTTCATATGTTCTGGATTAAAGTCAGGGCAGGATACCCTGAGATTGCCACAGAAGCACTGAACAGCCTGCTTCCTTTCCTACATCCTATCTTTGTTTCTGCAATGACAGAAAACAAATGAGATTACAGAGTAGGTTGGACATGAGCAGCACACTTCAGGTGTCACTGTTTATCCCATCACCTCCAGATGGGACCATTTAGTTTTAGGAAAATCAGCTCAGGGCCCCCACTGATTCTGCATTATGTGAGTTGTATAATTATTTTATTATAGTACAATAATAATAGGAATAAAGTGCACAATAAATGTGATGCAGTTGAATATCCTTAAACTGCCTCCTACCCGCTCAGTCTGTAGACAAATTGGCTTCCATGAAACCCGTCCCTGGTACCATGAAGGCTGGGGGCCCCTGTTCCAAAGCATACATTCCAGTAGAAGGATAGATACCCAGCAAAGTGATTACAGAGGGTGGTTGGCATAATACAGCAGGGAAAGGACACAGGGGCAGTGGGGTTCTCTCTGAAGAGGGACATTTGAACAGACATCCAAATGGACCCAGAGAAAAACTATAAGGCTCTGGGAAGAATATCCAAGAAAGACGGAACAGTGAGTGGAAAACCTTGGGCAGACTGAATCTGTGAATTTATTTTCACTACCAGAACTGATCTTGGTCTCCTGCCTCCATGTGTCCTGAAGGAAGGGGACATTTTTGCTGATTAAAGGTGTGGGAGTCACCTCTGCCTGCGCCTCCTGGCTCTTCTCAAGGGGCTCCTCCCACCTCACCTTTGTAGCATACCTGGTTGCAGCCCAGGGGCCCCTAGTCCTGGGGAAATGTGTCGTCTTGCTCTGTCCTGTGTAACAGCCTCAGTCCCCGCTGTATCTGTGGTATACGATGCCCCCACGCTGGTTTTTCTTTTGCACTTGAATCTCCCCCATGGATTAGTCCTTGCCACTGCCTCCAGTCCTCAGGGCCCTGCACCCAGTCCCCCGGCATGCTCTGTTCAGACTCCAGGCCCTGTGGTCTTCTCAGGATTTCTTGGGTATGAAACCCTGGAGGGCTTTTCTTGTTCCACGCTGGAGGGGCATGAGAGTTGTTAAGAATCAGGACTCTCAAACCTCATAGCCTGTATTTGATTTCTGATCCTGGTGACAGGAGAAACCTTACATTTCTTTGTGTTTTCCTTCCTCTCTTTTTTGCCTCAGTTACTGATCCATAAAATGGGGATAATTGAATACCTTCCTTACAAGATTGTTGGCAGGAACAAATAGTGAATACATGCAACATACTTTAGTTTTCCTTCCAGGAATATAACATTTTATTTTTGAGGAACTTCTTACTGTTCATTTTCAAAGGGAGTCTTATAAGAAAGGAAAAAAATGTTATCTTCCTTTCTTTCTAGAAATAAATAAGAAGGGCATAAAATTTCCTTTTAAATCATCTAACTTGTAAGTTTAGCACCAGCATCCAAAATGAACAAAAAAGGGGGAAAAATTGACCATATATTTCAGATTTCTTTGGTTGGGGTTCTCCCCGTGTGGTGTTAATATTTCTTTTTTCAGTTCATAGTACCAAAACAGCAAACATCAAGGGGAAAAACAACCGAGTTTTATTTTGTTTTCCCTGAAACTGGGGAGGTTTATCTCCTGTCCTCTGTGGAGGCATTCTAAGATTCTCAGCTTGCTGGAAAAATGTGCTGCTATTTTCCTTTGGCAGTTGTTATAAAAGTTTCTTAGGAAATAATATGAAACATAATTCTAGGGCAGCGCCTGTGGCTCAAAGGGGTAGGGCACTGGCACTATATGCCGGAGGTGGCGGGTTCAAATTCAGCCCTGGCCAAAAACTGCAAAGAAAAAAAGAAAAAAAAAAAAAGGAACATAATTCTAATGTTCACATGTGGGTTAGTCTTTCACTTTGTTGCTTTTGTGTTTCCTTGGTGTTGGAGGTTGTGGTCCACGTTAGGCTGTATTTGCTTTATTTGAATGGTCACTGATTCTTCAGGTCAGTCTTCCAATGGTAAGGTGCTCATGGAGGCCAGCACTAACTCAGTGTCCCTCTGCTGGGCTCTCAGTCAGCCTCTCACCCACCTCGGTCTCTTTGGCATCTTGTGAAGGAGGCTTAGGAAGACCAGAGTGAAGCCCACAGCTGTAAGGACGCCTTATCCCTGCAGGCAGGTGGCTGGTTTGGACCACTGGCTGCTTGATGATCCTCTCACAGCCTCTCCAGCAGCTGTGCCCGGGGTGGGCGAGGAGGTCCCCTACAGCTCCTCAGGCAAAAAGTTGGATTTCCATGAACTGGTCCCTGAAGTCATTGTGCACCTCTGGGACTCTATCCTTCATCTCCCATGGATGTCACCAGCCTGCATTCTGTCAGGCTAGGGAAAGACAGGGATCCACAGGCTGTTCTACATGCCAAGGCTGGGAAGCTGCTGGGAATGAGGGCCATTCTGAGCCCCAGAGAGCTGCTGGGCCGGGGCAGCACGTCAAATCCTTCTCCACTGCTGCTCCCTTCCCAGTGCAATTCCCAGGTGCACAGTCTGCTGTGGTGGCCACGTCTGTGATGCTGATCAGGGTTTGCATGCCCGCGAGTTGTGGCTTGTTTCTCCATCTCTTGTGCTGCGCATTTAGTTTGGGGGTTATTGTTCGGATGGTAGTCTGTACAGATTCCTCTTTTGTGGTGTCAATTCCATAGCCATTTCTGACACCTATCACTGTCACTCCCCCCCCCCCCCCAAATGGCCATAAGTCTGATCAAAATACAAGGATGTTTTCCTGGTTGTGGGGGCTCACTCTGGGAGGCAGAGGCAGGAGGATCCCTTGATCCCTTGAGCTCAGGAGTTTCAGACCAGCCTGAGTAAGATCCAGATCTGGTCTCTACTAAAAGTAGTAAAACCAGCTGGCATTGTGGCAGGTGCCTATAGTCTCAGCTACTCAGGATACTGAGGCAGGAGGATCTCTTGAACCCATGAATTTGAGGTTGTGGTGAGGTATAATGGCCCAGGGTGCCAGAGACTCTGTTTCATTTAAAAAAAGAATGTTTCAATAATTACATCTTTTTTGCAAAGGTCATGTATAGACCGTTTGTTAGCAGAGCACTTTCAATTTATAACACAATTTTGGTGGGAGATAAAGTTCTGTGCTTCAGGAGGTAAGAACTTTTCAGCTCAGTTTTTCAAGAGCCATGGCTGAGTGTTGTTGAATGTGAGAAAGTTCCTGGTCTTTTGGGGAGTAGGGCTTTGCACTGAAACATGTCTCAGTGGAAATGGCATTTTGGGTGAGATGTTGGTTTATCTCCCTGGCTAGGAACTTGGGGGTCCCTGACATACGTATTTGACATTGATGCACTTTGCTCACCTGTTCCTGCCCACCTGTGACGTTTAGAAATGATGCCCCCTGTGCACGCTGGTTTACATCATCATAACGCCATCTGAGACTGGGCTCTGGGGCTTCCATCTCCTCCATCTCAAGCTCCCGTTAATCAGGTCTCATCCTTTTGAAACTGAACCTTCCCCCCCCCCCGCCCCCCCCGTCTGGAAATCTTTCTGAGTGCATTCCTGCCTGTGTATTAAGGGAATTTGCCTAGCATTTCAAGAAAGTTCAGAAAGCAAGAGGAAACATACTAGTGTCCCAGTTTCCATAGTGTTGAGAAGAGTTGCATGTTAAGAAGCTGTATCATTTAGGTCTTCAATTTAATTTTCATCACTGTCATGTGGCAGTGACCTCTGGGCTTTTCACAATTCCTTGCTTTATGGGAAATCTCTGTGGAGTCTTTATAAGGGGCCTGTTGCACTATGTTTAAAAGGAAATGCAACTTTATGTTCTTTTACCACTCAGAAGCGTGAAAGGAACATTGTTTCTTTAAAGAGTGCTGCTCAGACCAGACCCAGCCTTAATTACCACATGGAGGCGTCAACCATTGAGGGAAACTGAGGAAGTCACAACTTTTGGGATGAGAAAAGCTTTTCAAGGTGTTTAAAAAGGTGCCTCGTCTCTTTGGTAAGTGCAATTTCCCAACTGCTGTTTAATTATCTGTCAAAGTTAGAATGAACATGAAAAATGCATCGAGGCAGCTGTACTTGTCAGGGAGAAAAGAAAATTCCTGTTTTGGTGAATGCTTCCCAAATAGGTAAAATCGAAGCTGCGTTAGGGCACAGAATGAGCAAATTTGATTGCAGCCTTAACAGAAAAAAAAAAAAAAAAATCTCTGCTCTAGTTATCCTAGAAACACAGAGCAAATTATGTGAAGAGGTTGAAGATTTGTAGTAGCTGCCTTCCAAAACACAGAAACCACCATTCTCCTTGCTGGCCGACTTGTATATTACATGTGTGTTTGCCTTGGATTCGGAGCTATAGTCTTCCTAAAAAGACATGCTTTCTCCATGGCAGGCTTCTCTTGTTAAGGAAGATCAACCGACCAAATGTATTTAGTGAAAAACCCACATTCCACTTGCCTCGACCCACTCGCCACGTCTCCATCTTACTCTACTAAGATTACGCTAACTGCTCTGGGCCTCCAGACCTTCTCACAGACCTGCCTTCCCCTCTCCAGGAGCAGCTTTGTATTTTGAAATCTAATCAGAGAGAAAGTTTTTACCCAAATGCTTCTTTCCACAACTGATTTTGGAAGGACAGTATGGTGCAGGTTCTGAGCTCGGTGCTGGAGTATAATTATGAACTGGAGGGACAATTCCTGCCCTCTTGGAGTTTACGCTCAGTGGAAGGGGAATCAGCCTCCTCTGGCAAAACATCAGTTAGTCTGCCCCTCGTCTTCCTTAGCTGTCTCTTGTCACTGTGCGTACCCGGGCAGTTCACACACAGCCTACGGAGACGGGACTGAGTCCTTATTAAGAGAAAATTGCATTCCCTGTGCTCAGCCTGCTAAGCCTTTTGTCACTGAGCCAATAGCTCTTTCTGCCATAGATATATCTAAGTCTGGTTTTCAAGATTACACAAGAAGAAAGTGCCTGAAACATAAACCTTCCCACAGCCATTTCCACTTTTCTGCCTAGAGGCCCTTGTTTTAAATTCCAGAAGATGAAAACAATTGAGAAACAGATGAATGGCATGAAGGGAAAAGTGTTGGGAGATAACTGGGTTTGGGTTGACTTGAGGAGGCTCCCAGAAACTCTTCCAGGTGATACGTACGTGTGGTTAATGAAGAAGGCTTAGCATGTTATCAAGACAAAGTAGGGCAGAAGGGGGAAATTCAGGACCTTTAGGAATACTTAGTCTTTAACCTTCACATAACGCTTTATGGGTGAATAACAATGTTGGCTATCACTGACCAAAGTCTTACCTTGTGACCAGCACTTATACAACAACATTGACCAACTAGGTATTAAGTGCCTAGTGTGTGCAAGGCACAGTTCTAGCTCCTGGAGATGCAGAAATAAACAGAAGAGACAAAAATTCCTGCTCTCATGGAGCTTTGCCTTTAGGTAGGGAAAGTAGAAAATAGAAGAAGTAAGTAAGTGTTGGGTGGTGTTAAGTGCTACTAATACCACAGGCTGCAAAGTAATTTCACAAACACTGTTAATTCACTCAACAAATTTTTATCGAGCATATACTATATAACAGCCATTGTTCACAACAATTGTATAATTGCTAGCATTTTATCTGTATTTTAAGACCCAAATCCCGAGATTTAGAATGGGTAAGTGATTTTTCCCAGGCAAGAGAGCTAGTAAGTTGCAGTCATATCCAAATCCAAATTTTCAGTTTCTGAGTATAGTCTTCTTTTTGATGCAATAGGTATAACTTTAGGATTTGGGCCTTGAAGCAACAATTTCTGTTTCTTCTCTCGTTCCTTCTCTTACTATAACTGCAAAATTCCCTAGAAATGTATCTCTACCTTCAGGGCTTCTGGACATGTACTTTGTCTTTAATTAGATGAGTTTAGACATCCTAAAAATTCACTGTGACTTGCAAGAGAAAAGTTTAAAAATTTATATTTATAAGCTCCAACTGACTTTAAAGAAAGACATTTGCCATAATGTCCCCTTCCCTGTTTTGTATCCTTACTTAATTTTATTCCTTCAATTTCCTCAGGTCATATCAATTTCAAAATTAGGTCCTTTGACTTTTATAAACTGTATTTGGGGAGTTTCTCAAAACTTAGTGAGACCCTTTGACTCTCTTATAAAGTGTGTTTGGGGAGTTTCTCGAAACTTAGTGAGACTTTGTTGGATTCTTAAAAGCCCACGATTCTCCCAATTCATCCTTTACATGGGAGAGCAGGACAGATTCTTGGAAATAATCTGAGTTGACATCTATTTCTACTGTTTTACAACAGTTTCCCAAAGAATGCAGTTTTAAAGAAACTAGAACAATTGTTAAAAAGCCAGCACATATAGAGTCGGAAGGGGTCGACTCGTAGCCCCGACTTGGCTCCTTTCCATGAATGTTTACATATGGATTTTTCTTCAGGTGTATTTTTAACACTCTCCCCTCCCCTTTTATTTTTGCCACGAGGAAGACTCACTTCCAGTAAAAAGTTTTAAGCTTGTTTTAAACCATGAGGAAAGCAGTAACGGTGACATGAAGAAAACCAACACGTTATAGTGGGCACAGCACAGCCATTTAAAAAAAGATGGTTGAGTGGCTTGGATGTTTAATAATCTTTAAAAAAAGATACAAAAATAATAACTTTTGCTCAAAGTAGACATTTTCAGTATGGTCTCTCTTCTCAGACATCTCTTCCTACTAAGAAAAATGGGGTTATATGTTATGGACTTTATTTCCTTTTTCTTTGCCTGCAGCATTTTTATGGCTCATTAGTAGACTGACATATTGTGAATTATCTGTCTCCTATTGACTATTTAAATTATTTTCAGTCTTTCGCTCTTACTAATAAGAGCTCTTACAGTGAACATCCTTAAAGTTAAATATTTGAAGACATTTGTGATTCCTTTTTCTTTTTCTTTTTGGAGATAGCGTCTGACTCTGTTGCTCTGGGTGGAGTGCCATGGCATAGTAATAGCTCACGGCAGCCTCAAACTCTTGCTTTCAAGCCATCCTATTGCAGCAGCCTCTTGAATAGCTGGGACTACAGGTGCCCACCACAATGGCCAGCTGGTAGGAGCAGGGTTTTGCTCTTGCTCAGGGTGGTCTCGAACTCCTGTGCTCAAGTGATCCACCTGCCTTACTTAGCCTTGCTGAGTGCTAGGATTCCAGGCATGAGCCACCATGCCCCACCCGTGATTATTTTCATAAACTAGTCAACAGACTAGCTTCCTTGTGGCAAATTGTGGGGTCACAGTGTGCAGAATGTGTGCAGAACTTTAAGGCTTTTGTAAATTATGTCAAATTGTTCTTGAAATTCTGTGTTCCCACCGTAATGTATGTGGGAAAGAAACTACCACATGCCAACCAGATGTGGTGGCCACACCACTGTCATTCCAGCTACTCAGGAGGCTGAGGCAGGAGGATCACTTGTGCCCAGGAGTTGTAGTGGTGCCATGACTGAGCCTGTGAGTAGTCACTGAACTCCAGCCTGAGCAACATCTTGAGACCCTGTCTCCCCCTAAAATTAAATGAAAAATAAAAAATAAAAAGCAAACACCTATTAAATGCAGAAAGCAAAATATATAGTTTTGGAATGTAGAGTTCAGATCATGTTAACCATTCAGCATAGTCTGTTTCTTCATTTGGGGGGATTTCGTATTTGACAATCATCCCAAAGTGAGAAAAATGGAAGTGAGGTCTATGGAGTGCATTGAATTGGGAATCTGAAAGTCTGGTCTCTAGTCCTGGCACTGATGCTCATTTTGGTACCTGTGACTCTGAGGCAGCCAGTTCTTCTTTTTGGGACTTCAGTTCCTTATTGAAGGGTGAACATAACTCTTGGTGTATGTCTGTGTCCTAATTATTAAATAATAATTAATAGCAACTTCTTAGTAAACTCTATGTTTGTTTTACTTGTCTCCATGTGAGGCATTTCTGCTATGAGAATGGACATCATTGCTTTCCCACCAGCCTCTTTTTCTTCTCCCTCTCTATTGTAGAACCACTTTTTCCTAACATCAATCAGTCTGTATGCCCACAGCCTAAGTCCACCCCAAGGCACATGGCCAGGGCTGGCCACTCAGAGCACCACATCTTCTTGGACTCAGAGATGGACCTAAAAATAATGAGTATGTGACCCAAACCAGGCTGCCGTGAGCTAGCCCCCTGGATTTCTGCTGGGACCAGCGATGTGCTGGCTCATATTGGCTCACAAGAACATTTTTTAAATTTCTAGGACTTTTGTGAATCAGTTGTGAAACGTAGCCATAGTTAACAATTAGATTATATAAACTTAACAAACATATTAAAATAAACTAGCAAATATTTAAAAATTGCAGCTTTTAAATTATTTTACCATGTTATATTATTACCTATGCTTTTGAGGTGATTTTTGTGTATTTGTATGGTGGAAATTGTACAAAATGGATTTTTGCCTGTCTTTTCCCAACTCCATGTTTAGTGATGTCAAGTTGGTAGGTTGAGGCTGGGCACTGTGGCTCACACCTGTAATCCCAGCAGTCTGTGAGGCCGAGGTGGGAGGATTCCTTGAATTCAGGAGTTCAAGACCAGCCTGAGCAAGAGTGAGACGCTGTCTCTACTAAAATTAGAAAAATTAGCCAGATGTTGTGGCAGGTGCCTATAGTCCCAGCTACTCAGGAGGCTGAGGGCGGAGGTTCACTTGCGTGTAGGAGTTTGAGGTTGCTGTGAGCTAGGCTGACACCATGACACTCACTTGGGCAACAGGGTGAGACTCTGGCTCAAAAAACAAAAAATGTTGGTAGGTTGAAATTGGTCAAGATGGGAGTATTTACACCATGAAAATTGGCAAATGTCAGAAATCAGATTTTTTTCTTTCTGGAAGACCAGGTGTTGGTCACATTATTGGCTGGAACTATTGGGGGAGGGGTTTTTGCCTTTTACTTTTCTCTACACTGGTAATATACATAATGCTTAGGTAGCTGGAGGGCCGTTTTCATCATTTGGGAAGAGCTTGCACAAGAACGATGCTAGTGAAAAGGAAAGCAGAGATGACGGAAGCAGAAACAGATTCCCTTTATTGTTTCTAGTTTTATTAAGGTATAATTGACCAATAAAAATAGAGACAAGATTCCTAATATCCAGGCGAGCATTTGGTATTTCAGTTGGATGAGAAACTGACTTAAACTGCATTAAGTTTCTATAAATTATGAATGAAAGTCTTTTGCTAAAACAGATTCTATGATCTCTAAGACTTCCTTATAATAGCTTTAATAATTATAATCCCAAATTTACCTAAAAGGAAGGAACTCCTTAGGTAATATTTGAGTGCCCATAATTGCTATCTTTGATAAGAAGTCAAACAAAAAACATTCTGTAGGGTGGCGCCTGTAGCTCAGGGAGTAGGGCGCTGGCCCCATATACCGAGGGTGGCAGTTTGAACCCAGCCCCAGCCAAACTGCAACAAAAAATAGCCAGGCGTTGTGGTAGGCGCCTGTAGTCCCAGTTACTTGGGAGGCTGACACAAGAGAATCACCTAAGCCAGGAGCTGGAGGTTGCTGTGAGCTGTGACACACAGCACTCTACCGAGGGTGACAAAGTGAGACCTCTGTCTATAAAAAAAAAAAAAAGAACCCCCAAACCCAAACATTCTATAGTGAACTAATACAATCTGTCTTTACTCAAACATTTGATCCTGTATGCCTGTATAAAGTTAGCATTAAATGTCTTATAAACAAATTTTAAGCTATAAGATCAGTGGAATAAACTGTTAATAATTTAGTTTCATTGTAAAGATTTTCTTTCTTCTTTTCAAAATGAAATGTTCATTTTAAGTTGATTCATTTTAAAAGAGTGTTTTAGGCTGGGCCAGGTGGCTCAAGCCTATAATATCATTGCTTTGTAAGGTTAGGGTGGGAGGATAGCTTGAGGCCAGGTTGAGACCAAGAGACCTCATCTCTAGAAAAAAAATAAAAAAATTAACTCAGTGCCTGTAGTCCTAGCTACTCAAGAGGCTAAGGCAGGAGGATCACTTGAGCCCAGGAATTCTAAGCTGCAGTGAGCTATGATTGCACCACTGTATACCAGCCTGGGCAACAGGAACTTTTGGGGACTTACTTTTAATTTTACTCAGATAATGGATATTACCTATATTCAATCATGTCCCTGCATCCAGGAAGCCCTGTTACAATATAGTCACTCTGCATTTTAAGAACACTGTACTTTCCACTTTGAAATACTGATTTCATTTTATCAGAGTACGGCCCCTGTAGTACACCCTGAGATGGTCTTTCTTAATTAGTGAATGAATCTGGATTAGGTCCTACTGAGACGCTGGAAACACTCTTGACACAGCTCAAGTGCGTATTTAATACTTTATTCCTGGCTCACTACAGCTATGACCCATTTCATATATTGTTGATTCATAAAGAATCAAACTCCCATTGATATGTTTGCTTTCTGGTCCTTGACTATTGATAACTCAGAGGTGTCAACAGTTAATAGTCGACATTCACAAAAATCTTGAGACCAAACCTAATAACTTGCCAAGTGCTAAGATGCTTTAAATTTACCACCCCCAAAATATAGTGATATTTTCTTTCTCTGGCTTCAAAAGATGTTGGAGAAAATCTGTTTTCATTATGATGATCATATTTAAAAAGAAACCAAGCCAGAAAAACCTTGACCCTGCTATTATGAATCTCTGCTAGAATTATCTTCCTGTGCTAGAAATTTGGGGTCTCTTTGTAAATAGCTGGCTGTCTCCTTTTAATTCTGTTGCTAGTATAAAGACCAAGGCCCCTGGACCCCTAAGAAGTCACCGAAAAATCACTGTTGTGAGGCAGATTAATAGGAGAAAAAGACATATAAATTTTATTTTATATTTATTTAATGTATATACACGGAGGCTTTAGAATGAAGACTCAAAGATATAGGGGAAATTGTCTACTTTTTATGCTTAGGTTTAACAGAATGTGGGCAGCGGTGTAGAAGTATGATTGGGCAAAAAGGGCTGGGATCTACTTCTAACAGACTGGGGAAACTCAGCAAGGCCTGTCTGTCTGGATTCTTCTTGGTCTCTCTAAACCTGTATTTTCTGCTTCTGGGTGTGGGGCAGGGCCCTGTCTGGAGGGGGGTCTTATGACCTACAGTCCAACAAGGTAGGTCAGTTTTTACACAGAATAATTTGAAGTTTTATGGCTGGCTTTTGGGGAAAGGGGGTGGTGGTGGTCTGGCTTTTATGACCTGCCTGGGGAAGAGGCATTCTTGTTTCTACAGCTAGCCTCCAGGAAGAATGGGACCAAGAGGCAGGAGGACGGGAGGAGGGCAGAGAAAAACTTTTGCTTCTGAGGCCTTCCTTTTGGGGTATTGTTTTTCTGAGCCCCATCACTAGTTTTCTATCATTTTGCAACTGTAACAAACAGTCATTAATATTAATGTGAACAAGAACTGTGGCATATTGGAACAAAACAAGCCCTTTTTGGACTGACCTGGAGTTAATTCCCTACACCAGCATTTGCATTTCCCAAAGTGTGTTCTGTGGAGCCTGGTTAGGGACGCATTCCAGGTCAGTGTTTCTCAATGGGCAGGTCATCTGCTGCTGAACTACCTGTGGTGTCTGTTAAAATACAGGCTCCAGGTCTGCTTCTGTGGGGCTTGGTAGCATGAATTTTCAATAGTTTCTCAGAGTGATTAATGCATCCTTTGGGAAAAAGAGGTCTAATATTTAAAAAATAAAAAAAAAAGGTCTAATAAATTTGTGAATTACTTTCTTGAAGATTTACAGATCAAATCAGCAAATTAAAGGCTCTGAGAAGTCCTGTAGTGGAGAGATTTGTTTAACTTTTTAAAGCAAGAATTTTCTCCAAGTTGTTTGATCACAAAACCTCTTTGGGGGAGGACTATCTGTTGTTTGATCAAATACACTTGGGAAAATTCACTCTATCTAATAGCATAATAATTGGAGATTATTTCAATTGCTTGCCAGTTTGATATTAATGAGTTAATGTGTTGTCTTGGTATGAGCATTAGAATTCTGAGTGTGAATCTTGCATGTTGTACTGGCAGTTCAGTTGCCTACCAGTCATATTCCCTTAATACCAAGAGGAATGGGGTGAAAGAAGGAGTTAATCCCAATCTACCACCATTTGTAGAAAAATAAACAAGTAATCCTGATATGTCATCTTTTATGAAGAGCAACATATTAATGCTTCTGGCAATGTATTTTGCCCAGGCATTCTACCTCCCCACTCTGCAACCCCAGAAAATAGACTTGCTTGCTGTTTTACAGTGGAGTATATGGAGAGAGCAGGAAGGAACTCTTCCAGAAATGCTAATCAAGTTGAACAACGGGAAAGAAGTAAACACATTCCAACAGGAAGTTGGGTAGAAATGAAATAATTCTTCACTCTGCAGCAGAAAGGCGAAAAGCAGCCCCAGTTTTGCTTGCCAACCTTCCTCGTGTTGGCAGCACAGAACTAGGGGGTGGGAGTGAGGTGGATTGGGGGAGGAGTCAGAGGCGGGTTGGGGGAGGAGTCAGAGGCGGGTGGGGGAGGAGTCAGAGGTAGGTGGGGGAGGAGTCAGAGCCTTCAGTCCCTGGGGGTGGGGCTGCCTGCAGTTTGGCTTTAGAACTAGAGCGGAAAAGATGGGTCCAGAGTAAAGAAAGTAGGGCACAGATTAGCCAGAGGGAGAGGGAGAAGGCGGCCTTTGAGGTTTTTTTGAGATTGCTTGGGTGATTGGACAGGTAGAGAAAGAAGCAAGGTCCTGGGCTCATTTGTTCCCCGACACGTGTTCAGGGCATTTCCTATCCCTCCGCCCGGGCACATGTTGCCTCCTGTCTTTCAAATGCCCTTGCCCTGCTCTCTCCCATTATTCCCAGGGAATTATGCTGATTCTGTTAGTTTAATATATTAATAGTATGCAGTTAGATTGGGCGCTATTTGAAGCCAAATAAGGTCTTATTTATCTTGAATCTCTTGCACTAGGCTCAGCTCCTAGCATAAAACACCTTTTCATTTAATATTGGAGATCAGACACCTCTGCAGGATACCCCTAAATAATCTTTGGAGTACTCAGCTAGAACTCCACAGGGTATAGAATTTTAGACCTGGCAACAAGCTAGTAGACCTTCCTCATTTTACAAACAAGAAGCTAGTGGTGGCTTGGGACTCAAGCCTCTTAGCTCTCAGTCCTGTGTTCTTTTGACCGTCCCAAGGTGGTTTGTGTAATTTAAAAAAAAAAATTCTCATACTACCAATGTTGCCATGACCTTTTATGAATTATAGTATAAAGCAGCATTTAATTTGGTATTTGCATCTGTGAGAAATGCAGAGTCATTGAGCTAGAATGTGATTTAAGGGGGATGTTCTGCTTCCAAATAGAATTTGTTCCATCTCTGCTTTCACTCTGAATTTTTGCATCCCATTGTGTGTCTGTCTAATTTTTGGCTTAGCTAGGAAGCTATGGTTAAAAAAATGCTGGGTGAGAAGCTATTCTCCAGGTACCTTCAACTTTATTGGAAAGAGAAGATCTCATAAATCACAGAAGAGAACTGGGGGCTGTGCGATTGCTCAGCTGCCAAGTGAATTCTGATGGATTGCTTTGGAAAATATGTGCGTTTTCTAGGCGCTTATCTGAAACAATCCTACTTTCTCAGGCTGACTTCCCTCTCCTCCAAATTTCAGTCATAGCCTGGTCCTTTTCATATGGCGGAAGGGCAGTTACATGAACAGCATAAGCATTAGATGTTTAGTCAAAGACTTGGACAGCAGAGCACAAATGATATTCCAAATGGAGAAACATTTGAACAAAAAGAGTCCCTAAGTAAATGTAAAATCAACACCAGATCCGTGTTACGTGATTCATGCTGACTTAAACTTACTCCTAATTATGACCGGCACATCAAGGTGGAGAAATTGATGAGAAGATCATGATATCAGATACTGTTATCACTTCCATATCAAGAGGTGAGGTGCATTAGAGTTTCAGGGGACCTGAAATTGCATATGTCCCCGAATAGTAGGAACACATTAACCAGGAGGCAAACATTCAGATCTTAATCCTTTTAGGTTTCAGAATCTGTTGAAACTAAAACTGTGAACCTTCTTCTCCTAAAAATTTGTATATGTATAAAATACATATACAAGCTACTTCAGGCTACTTCAGAGACTTCACAGACTCAGGGTGCCCACAGAGGTGTGGATCCCACATTAAGTGCCTCTTATTTAGCTATCCCCACTCCTACCCCCAAATTTATGGTTTCTGACATGGCAGCTCTTTCTGGCTGGCACCTGAAGCTTCCAACTACCTTACACACACACACACACACACACACACACACACACACACACACACACACACGGTGGGACCAGGTTGTAGGGAGCAGGGAGAAAGAGAACTGAGCATCTTCTGGGAGGCTGGTTCAATTTTACTCAGGGCGAACGTAAGTGGCCTTAATCCCCCACAGATTTCCTTTACTTTGTTGTGTAGTGGGATCATCTGGGGGCAGATTTTAAATTTTCTCAGCATTTATTTATACTTTCATTTACAGTCTGTCTGAAAGGAAAAGGCAAACTTTTAACTGGACTGACTTGGCAATTTGGTTCAGTGGTAGGCTGGCTTCAGAACTGCCTCCATACCCGCTGACCAGATGATGATGGTTCATACGGGTGGCAAACTCTGCTTCATCTTGGAGATACACAGCTCATGAGATCGTCTGGTCTTCAGTCACTGCCATTTCATCTGAATTCACCTCTCATAAACTAAGGAAGGCTTCGTTTTTGCACTTTTAGCCTAGCAAACACGATGATGCATTCCTAAACAGACATGGGGAAGGAAGGTGGATAATAACAGTCTAGGGAACTTTTTGTTTATCCAGAAATCTACCGTCCTCAGGAGGCTGACATATAATCCCATACTTAATCTGTCATTCATCCTTTATGTCATAATAATAATAATAGTAATGATGATAATGATAATCATTTACACTTATATGGCCACTTTCATCTAGGGTATCTCAAAGCTTTACAAACACTCATTAATTCTCCTGATCTCCCTGTGAACTAGGTAAGGCCCATTTTACAGGTGAGGCAATTGAGCCACAGAAAGGACAAATGGCTTTCTCAAGGCTATTGGGTAACTGGATGGCAGAGCTCAGAAGCCGTGAGAGCTCTGTACTCCCAGTTATCCAGGGACAGTTGCGTCTTGGCGGTGAGTGAGTGGGTGGGACCACACTGGAATGAGGTCTCCTGGGTTTTTGGTACTTAAACCCTAGCAGTGCATAGATACTCAGGGCAAGTTTCCAAAGTAAACACTTTTCCATTCCTACCAGGCAACATGCACAGACTGTCAGGGGTTGTTTTTGACATCTAAGTGGCAGAGGAGGAGCTGAAGTTGGCTGTCATACATCTTTGGATGGGAAGAAGAGGGAAAAACTTAGGCAGAGAATTGCCTTTTCAAGGGTGATTACGGGGAAGCCTTAACCTTCTCTACGCCAAATCAGAGCAATACAGATTTTCAATTTGTTATATTCTGTTCCACTCTATGAAGGACGTATTTGTTGTGTATAAAACAAGGATGAAATGATTAAAGAGGGTCCGATATGCCTTTGGCAAAGTACCTAATGGAAATTAGCTTCTCATTCTCTCTTGACTTTTCAATTTTAGAGAATTCTTGAAATTCCCCAAAATGAGTGGTATAAGTTCTAGGGAAAATGATATTCAGTGAATGTTTTTCAATCATTAAGACACATACCTTTTATCTAGAGATCTGTGAAGTGCACATTGTGGCTCAGGAATTCTGCAGTGGGGCCCAAGAGCATGCTTCCAGGTGACGCTTGTGCTAAGGACCCTAGAGCACGCTCTGAACAGCAAGTCTCTATACTACTGTTTATCATTCTGGTAAGCCCATTCCCACAATACACTGCTCTGGAGGAAGCTTTGGTCTACCTGAGTGCTGTTCAGAGCAGGCCGTAGGGTCCTTAGCACAAGCGCCACCTGGAAGCATGCTCTCAGGCCCCACTCCAGAATTACTGAGCCACAATCTGCATTTCAACAGAACTCTAAGTGACTGGTATATATATTACATAATATTTGAGAAGCACTTTTCTGGAACAAAATTCTTTTTTTTCTCTCTCTCTTTTCCTTCTTCTTTTCTTTCTCTCTCTCTCTTTCTTCCTCCCTTGTTCTCTTCCTTTCTATCTTCTTTTCTTGACAGCGTCTATGTTGTCCAAGCAGGAATTGAATTCCTGGGCTTAAGCAATTCTCCCGTGAAAATGAAACTGACAATCTTTATGGAACTTATAAGCCTTCCTGATAGTGAAACTTAGAATCTTCACACGTGCTCACATTCCCACCTGTAGTTGAGGTTTCAATTGCTAGGTCCCTGTTATTTAGGTCTCAAAGCACCCATGTGGAACTGCATCTTCCTGGAGAACACTGCTTGCATGATAGCAATGCTAATAGTAAAGCAACAGGAGACGTTGTTACAAGGAAGAGCAGTACCCAGATGGATTTTGATAAGATTGGCATGTACCCCAAGAGGTCATAATTAACCACATCAAAGAAAGAGTGGCTTCTTAATCAAATGGACTTTATCTTGGTATCTGTCAAAAAATGTACCAAATGCTCTTACTTTGTTGAAAAACACTTGCACTTTTGGAACCTCGACTTCATAGCTTTGGACTGATGAACATGATTGAAGAGATACTTTTATTACTTACACATTTGACCTCTTAGTTGTTATTTGGCACCTTGCTTCTTGTAAGTCCTCCTAGCTTGGACACATCATCTACAATTTGCATAAATGAGAGAGTATCATGTCATGGCTTAATTGGGAATGGAAAGTGGTTATCTGATAAAAAGAGAGCAGGAAGAATTTCTTTTCCCAGTTCATGGTCAATTTTCATCCTACTGGCTGGTATTCTGGGGTGAATAATTGTTAGAGAATTGGAGGCAGTAGAATTTAGGTAGGACTCAACCTGGCTTCTGATTAGAGTCCTCTGGGGGAGGTTTTTGCAGAAAGCTCGATTTAATTGGCCAACTTCAGAATGAATAGAAACAACAAAATGAATCAACAAACTAAAAATGCTGGGACTTTCCAGGTGTCTCCAATGTGTAGCCCTCCAGGAGATCTGCTTCTGGGACTGAGCCAGCCTCTTAAGAGGTCTTTGCTTTACACAGCTTTTAAGAGAACACATGGTTTTCCAGAGGAAGAATAGACACTATCCAACTTTATTCGTCCTGTGATTTTTAGTTTTATGCGCATTTGAAAAATGATCATAGATGTAAGCAAATAAATTAGAATTGCCTAAGAATATAATGAACATTTATATTAAATAATTGTATTTCAGGCCTAGTACTTGTAACTTTTTTATATAAGGCTCAATTATGTTTTTGGCAATTAAGCCTTATTTCTTAAATGTTATTTAATGAACTCTTTCACCTTTTATTCTTGTAATAGTTATTCAATTATCACTCTTTTTCAAGTATAGAATAAACATTTGCTCGGCCGTGGATGTAAGCTTTCAGTTATCTCTGGAGTTTCTGGCCCTGGGGACATTTTCCTTGGGCTCTTCTTCTGCCTCTCCTTGGTGGTGCCACACTTGTTAGATGCACTTCCATCGCTTTTACTAGATTAATAAAAGTGTTTGAGGCTAATTTTGCTGCTTGGTGGCTTTTACTTTGTTTCTTTGTTTCCAACATGACCCGGGAATATGTTTGGCTATGCTCTTTCCTGCTTTCCAGGGAGTTCTTGGCATAGCATTTTAGAATGCACAGAGATAGACCCGAATGAGCCTCACGGGGCACAATCAAAATCCCCAAACATCTGAAAACCATGCTGGCTCACACCTGTAATCCTAGCTAGCACTCTGGGAGGCCGAGGTGGGTGGATTGCTTGAGCTTAGGAGTTCAAGATTAGCCTGAGCAAGAGCCAAACCCCCAGCTCTACTAAAAATAGAGCACTAGCTGGGTGTTGTGGAGGGTGCCTATAGTCCCAGCTACTGAGGCAAGAGGATTACTGGAGTTTGAGGTTGCCGTGAGCTATGACACATGGTACTCCACCCAGCGCAACAAAGTGAGAGTCTGTCTCAAAAAAAAAAAAAAAAAAAAAAAAAATCTGAAAATGATGCTAAGTGATGAACATTTGAAGGAAACAGTGTTAGTTATCCTAAGAAATTACAGTGTGAAATTATAGAGTAAATAGTAACTTCCTTAAATAGATCTTCTTCCTTAATAAAAGGAATTTTCTTCCTTAATAAGAAAACCCGGCTCCCCAAAGCCTCTATCCATCCCTGTTTCCGGACGTGCACCTTCCTGTAGGGCAGGGATGATATTTGTCATTCACCTATGTTGCCACGCTTTCTGTCATATTCATTCATGATGAACAGAAATAATAATTGATCAAAGCATTCTTCCCTGCTGGATGTGGATTAGACCTCAGAATCTTTCCAATTGATTGGTGTTGGTGTTAAAGACAATCCCCATTTGTCTCTTGCTAATTACAGCTACCAGGAGGGTAATTCTGCCTTTTAACACCAAAGGGACTTAGTGACTCGTATTTGAATAATTCTCCTATAATATCCAGACAGCAGTTGAAACTAGATTGGAGTATTTTATTAAGACAGTAATAAAGGCTAAATGACAAACAATGTAGAAATAGAGCAACATAAAACTAGATGATCTTGTGCATTCCTCTCCAAGCCATCCCTGGTCTAGCTGACCTTGGAAGCACTACGCAATAAACTTATACATTCTTCTCCATAAATTGGGAGACAACATTTATAACTTTGAAATGTGTGGATCTCCTGAAGGAAGGTTGAGATTTGAGGTCATCACAGAATTGTAGCTAAGTGTGGCCTCTCTTAAAGGAATGTTCTAGGGCCAGGCGTGGTGGTTCACACCTGTAATCCCAGCACTTGGGAGGCCATGGAAGGTGGATTGCCTGAGCTTATCAGTTCAAGACCAGCCTAAGCAATAGTGAGACCCCATCTCTAAAAAAAAAAAAGACAAAAAATAGCCATGCATTGTTGCGGGCACCTGTAGTCCTAGCTACTTGGGAGGCTGAGACATGAGAATCACTTAAGCCCAAGAGATTGAGGTTGCTGTGAGGTGTGATACCATGGCACTCTACCAAGGTTGAAAAGTGGGATTGTCTCAAAAAAAATAGCATGGCTATCCAGTGGTAGAATCTACGGGGGGGTGGTCAGACTTGGCTTTAACACAGGTTATATCTTCTACTAACAAAAGTTTCCCTGACACTATTAACCTGTCTTATGTCTCAGGGTGCTCCCAGTCACTAACAATATTTAGGCAAAAGTTGGTTTTCCCTCTGCTAGAGATGAAATTGAACAGACTTCTTAGATGGAAAATTGAACTAAATCTCCCCTCCAGAGGGAAGCTCTTTGATAAGCATAGTTAGTTCACACAGTACGACATGTGTATTGGCAATGAGGTAATCTATGAGCTATTTGTTTCTATTCTGATACTTGTAGGCCAATGTATGACTGACCATGGGTGGTGATGATACATCTGTAACTTCTAAGTGGGAAGGTCTTTCAGTGGGAATTGAAAAGACATAGTGGTGAAAAAAATTGCAGAGTTATGCACACAACATATATCATTACAGGTTTATAGGTGAATACAATATAGTTGCATTATAACATATAATTGTATAACTTAAAAATGTACATATACACAATCTATGATTTCAAGTTTATAGCTGACTGCAATGTAGCCAATTTTAAAAGATTTTTTTTACATAATTTTGATCATATAATTATAAGATGAAATATGTAACTAAAATAACACTGCTATAGAAAATATATAATGGTTTGGGGGAAATAGTCACACAGTAGAAGAAAAGGAGATCATAAAGATAATCTATTGAACGATTCTACTTTTGATGGGAAAAAAGCATATATTATTTATGTTTTAAAAAATAGGCTAAAGATGCTCTTTAATTTTGTAAGAAACAAAAGAACCGGAAGGATATACTTCAAAAAGTTAATCATGGGTACTGTGGGAGAGTAGGCTCATGGAGGATGTGTGTTTCCATTTTAAATGCCTTCTTAAAAAATTTCCTAAGTTCCTAAAATGAGCACATACTACTTTAGTGATGTATTAGTCTTATGCTCCTGCCATGACAAATTATGGTAACCTTTTTGTTTTTCTTTTTGAGACAGAGTCTCATTCTGTTACCCCAGGCTAGAGTACTGTGTTGTCAGCATAGCTCACAGCAACCTCAAACTTCTTGGTCAAGTGATCCTCCTACTTCAGCCTCCCAAGTAGCTGGAACTACAGGTGTCTGCCATGATGCTCATTTTTTTATTTTTAGTAGACAGAGGGTCTCACCTGTGCTTGGACGGAGCTTGAACTCTGAGTTCAGGTGATCCTCCTGCCTTGACCTCCCAGAGGGAGGTCAGAGACCCAGAGAACTTGGCCAAATTATGGTAAACTTAATAGCTTAAATACAAATTTATTATCTCTGGTTCCGTAGGAGTCCAACATGAGTTTCCCGGGTTAAAATGAAATGCTACATTCTTTTCTGGCGGTTATCTTGTGGGAATCCCTTTCTTCCCTTTTCGGCTTCCCGAGGCTGCCTGCCTTTCTTGGCCAGTGGCCCCTTCCTTCATCTCAGGGCCACATGTCTCTTGCATAGACATACCTTCTTCTGACTGGCTTCAACTGGAAACGTTGCTCTGCTTTTAGGATTCTCAGAGTTAGGTTGGGTTTACCTAAGTAATCCAGGATAATCCCTCCATGCCAATGCTCTTAAATACTAATCACATTTGTGAAGTCCCTTTTGTCAAGGAAGGTAACATTCACAGGATCCAGGAATAGAAAAGGGTCCATTATTCTGCCTACCACATGTGGCCAGGGAAAGAAAACATTTTGTAAATATGTACTGAATCCCTACTGAACTTACAATGTACTTTCCAATGGAAGCAAAGTCAGGTATGAGGCTGTGCTCCCTAACTAGCCATCAGAGCTTATGTGACCCATGGTAGAGGGGACTTTGCTCTTTCAGGTACCACTGGGTAAGAGCACTAATGGGACAATTTGACAAAAACATCATGAAAAACAGTGTTTGTTGAAGATGTGTTCAGAGTTCCCAAGCAGATGCCAGGGACATGCCCCTTTCCACTGTCTTCCCAGACTGTTTTTTAACCATCTTTCCCCCCTTTATGCTTATTCTTGCCTCTCCCTTCTGTTCATATGTTTGGGAATAGCGGGTAGAGACCTAGTTTCCAATCTACAGGTTGGTGACTCCACTTAGGGAGGGCATGTGGCATGGCCTCAAGAAGGATGGGAAGAGAAAGTAGGGGACAGCTGAGGAATAAGGTGGGTTTGCCTGAAGGTATCTGGGGGGTAAATCTCTGGGGATGTCCTTAGAGGCTCCTGGCCCTCTCCTCTTGCTAAAAGATTCACTCACCTACTTATTAGCTGCCTCCAATAGTGTCATTGAAGTCTTCTCACTTCTTCACCAAGGAAAAAAACATAGTTTACACAAGTTCAAGCCCATCTGGAGTTTTCTGAGGGCTTTTGCTTTTAGCAATTGGGGGCAAAGAACTCTCTCACCTACTTCGGTTTATTCTTACTTATGCAAGAGCTACGAAGGAGAGATATATAGAGAGGGCTGTCGCGGAAGGCCAGGTGTGGAGGAAGGCCAACAGAGGCTCTGTCCTTGGGTCAGGTGGCAGCAGGTGTGAGGGAGAAGAAGGTCTGCTGTCTGCCTACCGTGAGCTTGCCTGCAGCCC
This sequence comes from Loris lydekkerianus, assembly GCA_963574355.1. Lineage (NCBI taxonomy): Eukaryota > Metazoa > Chordata > Mammalia > Primates > Lorisidae > Loris > Loris lydekkerianus. The sequence continues at coordinate 29,850 of CAUYPK010152024.1, forward strand.
AGGCCACCACAGTCCCAGATGGGTGGATCCCAAGCAAGGCAGCAAGTTTGCCTCCTAAGGATGTTCCACAGCTGGTGAGGGCATTGTTTTTGCACCTTCTGAGCTTGCCCGAGGAAGGGTCTGGAGAAGGCTCTTCAGGGACAAGCCTCTAGTGGCTCTCTTTTTGAGCAGTTACGAAGAACATTGCTCCTGCCTGGGAACATGGGCTGGGCTGGACTCCTGGTGGTGATGACAGTAAGTAGCTGCCCCTTGTAAGGGCTTACCCTGTTTCAGACGCTGAGCTCAGTGCTCAGCTGCACCTGGTTAAATCCTGTGATCATACTACAACCGAAGAATTATGTTACCTTTGTTATATGCCAGTGATTTCAAAATAGCATAGGAAAATGTATAAAACTTTGCACTAAGTGCAATATGAATGCCATGCAAAAATTATTGAGAATAAAATACTCTGAATAAAGCACTGAAGTCATGAGAAAGGCTTAGCTTACAGTTGTGCTAAGCCCTGTAATCACACATGTGGAATGAAATCTAGAGCCCTTTCTCCTCCCTTTCAGTCTCCCTCCACTCTCTGGCTCACCACACTGCAGCCACTCTGGTGTTCTCTTTCCACCCTGGAGCACTTACAACCTCTTGGGGGCTGAATTAACATCCCCCTACCCCAAATTCCTATGTCAAAGTCCTAAACCCCAGTACCTCAAAATGTGCCTGTATTTGGAGAAAGTTCTTCTAAAGAGACAAAGTAAAATGGGGTCATTGCGATAGGCCCCAATCCATTATGACTAGTGTCCTTATAAACAGAGGAAATTTAAATACAGACTGTTATAATATGATATACATATTTTGGTTTTCCTTCATGATTCCAGGCTCTCAGATCCTGTAAGCATTGTTATTTCCTACATGAGGAGAGCAATAAGAATATCTTTTGTTAAGTCTTTGGCCTTTTGTCTTGGGTCCCTGAAACTGCCCAGGAACAGGGTCAGAGTCAAAAGGTGAAAGACAGTCTTTTGTCACACCTGAGTTTATGTTAATGAGGCAATTTTTGGAAAGTCAGTATGGCCACAGGTTGGGGTGCTGGTTGCCCAGGGATCCAGCCACCTGCTCAGAGGGTTGGAACTTTCAGTCCTGACCCCCACTTTTTAGGGGATGAAGGCTGAAAGTTAATTTGATCACCAATGGCTATCATCAATCAGGCCTATGTAATGAAGCCTCCATAAAAATCCCAGAGAACTTGGTTCAAAGAGCTTGTGGGTAGCCAAACACATGGGAGTGAGAAACTTCATTCTTGGAGAGGGTGGAGCAAGATGGGTGAATAGAAACCTCTAATGATCATCCTTCCACATGAATACTAAATTCAACAACTATCCACATAAGCAAATGCCTTTAGAAGAACTGAAAATCACTTTAAACACCTAGAAAAATTAGTACTTCATTTTATATGGAAACAGAAAAAA
>CAUYPK010152025.1:0-17206 GCA_963574355.1 Loris lydekkerianus
TCGGCTCTTTGCCTCTTATCATTATTTTGTATACTGTGGCTCTTTGCCAAGTTTGGATTTTGTTATGCTGCTTCTGAGGAGGGACCTCTGAGGAGCGATCTCCGAGCGCGTAGTCGAACTTGTTCGCCACCCCTGGCCTAGTTTATTCTTTTGAACCAAAAACTTTTCTTTTAAGCTTGAGACCAGGTGAGGAGCAGCCTGAGTGAGCAGCCTGCACTGTGACCAGCTGCCACTGTTGCCTGTTCATCCCATGCTACCAGAGCGTCTTGGGGCCCAGCTGGTGCCCCTCTTTTTTGAAAAGTCATGGGCTGCAGAGCACCTGGGCAGAGTCCAAAGCTCTGGGTTCTAGTCTCCCTTGAGACTTATTAACAGGTGTCATGACATCAGCAGCCAGTGAGGGCAGGGCTGCTGGCCTTGGGGCTCATGCTCTGCTCCTCCACACCGTCCAGGGGGGCCCTGCCCTGCCAAGCCTCAGTCTAAGAGAGATGGGCAGACTCAATTCTCTCTCTCTCTCTCTTTTTATTTTTTTTTGGCAGTTTTGGGCTGGGGCTGGGTTTGAACCAGCCACCTCCAGCATATGGGGCCAGCGCCCTACTCCTTTGAGCCACAGGCACCGCCCAAGACTCAATTCTCTTTAAAGACCTTTCTAGCCTTGACATTCTAGGCATTGGAAAGGTCTGGGGAAAATGCCAGGAGCAATTTTATTAAAAAAAAAAAAAACTTGGGAAATTCTGCAGAGTGGATTAGGGATAAGTGGGTGTATGTATGTGCACGTGTGGATGGGTAGGGTATGAGCGTGTGGGTATTGTGAGAGTGTGGACGTGACTGTGGGTAGCTGACCACATGTGCCTCTGGGTGCAAGTATCCTGAATGAGTGGATGGGTGAGGGTGTACTGGTGTGACTGGGTTTGGATGTGGGGCTGGGAGGTAGGTACACAGGGGCTCCTGTAGGTGCTAGGTGCTGCCTGAAAGCAAGTGCACAGCAGAGTGACAGGGTGAGTGTGGGTGTGTAAGTGGGTGTATATTAGGAAGGGGAAACATACAGCAGCACACATTGCCATCTCTCTGTCTTGCTGTCTCTCCCAGGACCCTCTCCCACTCCTCCCCAGTGTGGGGACTTCCTGGGACAACTGATTGTCCAGCTGCCTGCCCCCCACTGAGGACACCCTCCAGAGGCCACAGCCCCTTTCCTTTGGGCTGGTGCCCGCCGTGGTTCTGGATTAGCAGATGAGTAATACAATGGGCACATATGGTCCCAAGTGCCGGGCGCAGCCCAGGGCCCCTTACTCAGTGCAGCCGGGATTAGACCTAATGAATTGGAAGGAGTTAACAATGCTTCGGGGCCCAGCGAAGGCCCAGGAGCCTTGCTCAGCCCCAGCGCTGTGGCCGCCTTTCACCACTGAGGTGTAATCCGCTTTGAAATCAAAGGTGGTACAAAGTATGAATTTAAATTTGACATTTACAGCTGCAGTAAGATGATGTATTCTGGAAAGGCCTCCTCTTCTTTAAAGGGGCTGGGGGCTGGGAGAGAAGGCCAAGGGACAGGAGGAGAGTGAAGCCATCTGGCTGTCAGAGGAAGGCCCAGGCTTGCTCAGGCCTGGCCAATGTTCCCCATGTACTTTGGGAGGAGGGAAAGGTGGGAGAGGGAGTTGGGGGGCAGCATGATGCATTCTCCCTGCGTCAGTCCAGAGGGTCCACTCAGTGTAGGTAGAGTACTGAGGTGTCAGTCACAGCTCACAACAACCTCAAACTCTTGGGCTCAAGTGATCCTCCTCCCTCAGCCTCCTGAGTGGCTGGGACTACAGGAGCCTGCCACAACACCCAGCTAGTTTTTCAATTTTCAGTAGAGATGGGATCTCAGTCTTGCTCAGGCTAGTCTCAAACTCCTGAGCTCAGGTGATCCTCCCAGAGTGCTAGGATTACAGACATGACCCACCACGCTGGACCTCTTCTTGTGTTTTGTGATTTACATTTTTCTCACAACCAATGATGTGTGTCTTTTCACGTGCCTATTTTTGGTTTGCATATTTTCTTTGGAATCTGGCCCCATTTTGTAATTCAGGAAACTGAGGCTCTAATTCCCTGGCATGGTGTGGCATCCTGAACCCTGAACCCTTCTCTGATCAGGCCCAGCCTCTCCAGGCTCTTTTCCTGGCCCACCCTTGTGCTCCCAGCAGCCACAAGGGACTCCCACATTCCCCAGACACCCCTTGCACTCTGCTGAGCTTCCCACTGGGTGGATGGAAAAAGAGAGAGCATCTCCTGTGACTCCTTCACCCCTTCTTCCTGAGTCCCTTCCCTGGACTTTCGACTCCTTCTTCCAGCTCAGACAGCGCCCCCTCTAGGCTCCCAGAGAACTCTGTCTGTGTTCCAGCTTCAAGGGCCTCATGGCGATGGCAAATGTGAAGTTCACTCTCAGGGCTTTCTGCAGAAGCAGGGGCTGTGCTCCCTTCCCTGGGCCCTCACGTGGAACCCTGGGTCAGGCAGTGGTCCGCGCATTTCCCTTTCTCCCCACTCCACTGCATCTCAGCAGACATTTGTTTGGGAGGCGGGGAGGGAATAGGGGGACACTGATAGTTTCTAACCATCACTGAGCACTCACTATGTGCCAGGACATGCCAAGCCCTGGACTTGTGTTATTTGTCTCAGCATACATCAACACCCACAAATTAGGCACTTTTGTTATCTGCTTTTTTCTTTTTTTGAACTCTTCACAGAGGCCCGTTTCCTAGCCTTGCCTCCATATCTCTGATGGGCAGGTGGGCAGCTACTGCTTAGGGGCTGTCCCATGGTAAAGGGCCCCCTCTGCACTTGAGCCTGGGGACACAGACTCTTGGAAGGGCTCCTACCATCACCATCAGCAGGAGTCCTCCTCCTCCTGCCCTTCCTCTTCCTCCTCCTGTTCTTCCTCACACCCTCCCCAGGCACCATTGTCTAAACCAGGCTGGCTTTCCTCCAGCCCCAGCAGTAACCTGGCGTTCCAGAGCTCTGGGTTAGGGTGTATCTATTCTGTCCACACCAGCAGTAGGTAGGCATCAAGGCAGCTCCCTACCTCATCAGGGCCCGAAGGATGAGAAAGAGAAAGGCATGATGAAATATCCAAGGAGAGGGACAACTGCCACAGTCCCTGTAAATGCTCCGTGAGCTGCAAGCAGCCAACAAAGCTGCCGGGCTGTGGGCAGTGGTCTGGGCCTGCTGGTCCCAGTGAGCCAGGCCAGGCTCTGTGCAGGGCTTCCTAAGGCCCCTATTTCCTAGCAATCTCATTGACAGATAATTGCAACGACAGCTACACCTGCCAAGCCAACCCCTGCTCTCTGCACTTTGCCCCTAACAGCTCTTTTAACCATCACAACAACCCTAAGAAGTGCAGGCTGCTCTTAACTCCCATCCGCAGATGGGGAAATGAAGTTCAAAGAGGTTGAGCTGTTTGGCCAAAGTAATAGACTGGAATCAGATCCAAACCCAGGTCTGGCTTGGAAACCTGAGCCCCATTCTTGCTGCTGCTGAGAACTGGGGAGAGGGGCGCACCTTTCTTCTACTTCTTTTGCAGAAAACAGAGGCCCAGAGACAGGGGGAAATCCCCAAGGTCACACAGCAAGATAGAAGTAATCTTGTTGCTCAGACTGGGTTTCCTAAGGGCCTATCCTGGGATGTAGTCCATATGCAGCCAGTCCCTGGAGAATCACAGGACAGAGCGGTTCCTAACACCCAGAAAAGCATGCCCCCACTCCCACCCCAGCACTGCTCCTTGGCATAAGACAAGCCAGGTGTCCTGGAGGGAGGGGCTGCTCCGTGGCTAGCGGTCAGTGGTCTGTAAGCTCTTCCTGTAAGGCACACCTATACTTCAGATCATCAAAACCCAAGCACATAATTTTTCATTTTTATATCAACCTTTGTTCTTAGGTATCAGTTTTGCCCTTCTGGAATTCAGCTCAGCTGTTGGCAAAATAGTTTGCCTGCCCCAAGAACTTGGCAGAACTTGCATGGTAGGAAGAGCGGGATGGCACGGATCCCCTCAGGGCAGGGATGGGTTTGCCTTGGATAACAGTATACAGAGGATCCAAACCCAGTTAAGTCAAGAGTGCCTTTTTACCTGCAAATATTTTATTGTTTCAATGTCCAGACTCCTCCAAGATAAGGCCTATTTTTTTTTCTATCAGACTGAGGGGTGGTTTTTGAGGCAGTGTCTCCTGCACCAGAATGTGGTTCACCTAAAACAGGAATTTTGTCTATCTCATCAGATTGAGAGCTATCACAGGCCAGAGCTGTGGCTCACTCATCAGACTGGTTACCCCCCAGAACAACGCTGTCTCCCCCATCAGGCTAGCTACCCCCCCGAAGATAATGCTATCTCCCCCAGACTGAGTAGCGTCTACACCCCCTCCAGCTAGTCCCCTTCCTAGGCATGGCTGAATCTACACCACTTGGCACAGGAAGCTTCTCCCAGAATAAAGCTTTATAGGGCGGAAAAACTCTCCTATCCCTCCCACCCCACCCCCAGGGAGCCAAGCCAGAGAGGCCACCGTGAGGGACTCCTGGGGACCTGTCCTAGACCAGTGAGACCCAGCCAGGCCCGTGGGCTCCTCTCCCTGCCAGCCCACCCCCCTCACTGGGCCACCTAGCACCCCCTGACCCCATGGCCTTCCATCATGGGAGATCTATAACATTTACAATCCCAAAACAAAAGACCCTGAGAGCCGAGGACAGAATTCATCTTCCCCGCTGACAAGCCCCGTTAATTAACGACTTAGAAATCGATGACGAGAAGGGACAGGCGGCAAATGACACCTCAACGTGGGCCAGGAGGAGGGAGGAAATGTCCGGGGACTGGTGGACACGCACCGTGGGGCTGGCTGGGTGCCTGGAAGAGCCACCCCCCATCTGTCACTGTCACTTCAAACGTGGTTGACTACCTCCTGAACCAGAAATTCTCATTTCCCACTGTGGCAAACCCCCAAGAAAAGGGGGAGGTTATGCTCAAAGAGTTAAGGGAAGGTAATTTATGGAGCACCTACTGTGTGCCAGACATTGAGCTGGATGCTTTTCATCCATTATAACATCTTACAGCAGCTTGGGGAGGGAGGGGTTGTTATTCCCATTTTAGGGATGAGAAAATTAAGGGCTGAAGGAAAATAAGCCTAAGGTTGACTAAGGTTGGGGTATTATTTTTAGATACCTCTTACAGGTTGATGAAACCAGCTTTGTGTAAAGAGGCTATTTGTCGGGGCCCGGGTGCAGTGGCTCACACCTGTAATCCTAGCACTCTGGGAGGCTGAGGCAGTGAATAGCTTGAGTCCAGAAGTTTGAGACCAGCCTGAGCAAGACCGAGACCTCATCTTTACTGAAAATAGAAAAATTAGCTGGGTGTTGTGGAGGGCGCCTGTAATCCCAGCTACTTGGGAGGCTGAGGCAAAGGGATGACATGAGCCCAGGAGTTTGAGGTTGCTATGAGCTATGATGCCACGGCCCTCTACTCAGGGCAACAGAGTGAGACTCTGTCTCAGAATAAATAAATAAATAAAAAGGCAGCTTGGTTAAAGCAAAGAGCTGGGGATTTGAGAGCAAAAGATGTGAGACTAAGGCCAGTGTCCATCCCCACTATCTGTGTAATGTCGGACAAGTTACTTGATTTCTCTGAGACTCAGTTTCTCATGTGTACCAAAGAGAGAATGATCTCTGACCCCTTATTACCATGTAGAGAGCTCATATATCCCTGCAGCAGAGCTGAGGATGCCCTAAGGCCCACACTGGGATACGGGGTCAGATGTTATTTTCTTTTCTTTTTCTTTCTTTCTTTTTTGAGACAGTCTCACTTTGTCACTTTTTAATTTTTTTTGGTAGAGTGCTGTGGTGTCATAGCTCACAGCAACTGAAATTCTTGGGCTCAAGCAATTCTCTAGCCTGAGCCTCCCTAGTACCTGGGACTACAGGTGCCTGCCACAATGCCTAGCCATTTTTTTTGTTTGTTTAGAAGGCCTGGGATGGGCTTGAACCCACCAGCCCTAAAACATGCGTCTGGCGCCCTAACCACTGAGCTACTGGCGCCCAGCCTAGATGTTATTTTCTCATCACCAGGCCTCTTGGTCACCCTTATCTAACTCTGGGCCAAGATGTGGGATGAAATGGCATAAGGAACCATCTGGCTGTGCCAGAGAAGGGGAGGCTAGGGAGGTGTTGGGGGTGTTGCTGAACAATTAGGCCCCCTGTCCTGGGCCTGTGGGTGAGGACGTCCTCTCTGCCGGGACTATAGGTGCCCACTGCCATCCTGCAGAGGTGGGTCCTGAGGCTCCTGCTTCCCTCCCTCTGTAAATCACAAGCTAAGGGGCTGCAATCTGGGAGGAGGAGCTGGGTGGGGTGCTGCTGGGGAAATTTATAGTGGTGATTTTCTCCTCCACGTCAGCAGCTGGGAGGGGGGGAAGGGGCGGCTGCAGTAACTCTGCTGTGGCTTCTTGTGCCTATCACCCATTCTCCCAGCCAGACAAGCCATTGATGGTACAGGGGCTGCTGCTGGAGGATGCAGGGTAGACTTCAGTCAGAACTTCCCAGACACTGTGATGGTTGGACAACACAGAAATGGGTAAGTGATGGAGGCAGCAGTGTGCAGAGGCTGGAGGTGCATGGGGTAGCCTGTGAGGTACCACTTATCTATCCACTTGACAAATCTTTAATGGCCACCTTGCATGTGGCAGGTGATGCCTGTGCCAGATGCTGCCAAGCATGACAGATGTCAGCCAAACCTGCTGGAGCCTGGGGGGAGAGATACTTTAATGGAAAAGCCACAAACACTTCCTTCTAGGGGATGGGAAGCCTCCCTGCTGGTTCCTTATGGTCAGAGGGAAGCTGAGGAAATCACTGCCTTCCATTGTCTGGGTCAGGTCTCTGGCCAGGGAGCTGCCTTCCAGGCCCACAATAACCTGCAATCAAGGTCTTAATTACAGCTGCCTGCCCTGTGCAGGCCTCTCATGGTGACATCTTCATACAGTCCTGGAACCATCAAGTTTGCTGGTCTCTTCTCCTGGTCTCTGCAACAGAGTCTCAGAGACCCTGGCTCTCTGCAGGGTGAAGCCCGGCTTGGGCTGGGCTGGATAACAGGGAGAGCCCCACCTCTCTCCCTCCTCCTGCTTCTGGGGATGCCCAGGGCTCCAGGACAAGGACTCAGGCCACAGAGGCTACTGGAACTGCGGAGGTGAGGATGGGTGGGAGATGGACAGAGGCACCTCTATGGCCCTCCCACCCCGAGGCAGCCAGGTTAGAAAGAAGGAGACAGCCTGTTTGCTAAGTAAACTTGGGCAAGCTGTTGTGCCCCAGCTCCTCATCTGTAAAATGGGGTTAAAAACACCCCAATTTGTCTGTCATGAGAGCTAAACAGGAAAATACTTTGTAAACCACAAAGTATACATGCAGAGGCAAAATAAGAGGACAAGAGGAAATAATAATAATAATAATAATAATAAAACCTTATAAAGCACCTATTCTGAGCCAGACATTGCCTTACTCCTCACAGCATCCCAGTGGGCAGATATTGTTAGTCTCACTTTCTATTGGCAGCCAAACCTCGGTTCAGAGAAGTTAAGCAATTTCCTGCAGTCTCACAAGTACTGGCAATGGTTCCTGAGGCTGGAGCTCAGATGCCGGTCTCCAAAGCCTTCAGCTCATCAGGTGGTGGGCGGGCTTGTGGGTGGGGTGCCCTCCAAGGAGTGTAAGAGCCAGAACTTCTCTTTCTGAAGTCTTCTACCTACTGTTACGAGGTCGCACACTCCCATGGTACAGAACTTAGAAGGTACGAATGGGTAAGGGTGGGAGAGTAAATCTTCCTCCTATCCCCTGCACCGCTTCCCCTCCTTGGAGGCAACGATTATTGCTTGTTTTATTGTATGGCCTTCCAGAGAGAACTTATCTATGCATATTAGGCTTATATATTTATATATTTATGTACATATTTATATATTTAGATTGGTAGATGATAGATGATTTTAATTTTTTTGCAAAAAGAGGCACATACCAGATGCACTTATTTCTAGAAAGTAACTTCTAACAGCCAGATGTGAACTCCAGAGGTGTTTAGACAGAGGCTGAGTGACTGCATGGGGTGTTAGGGAAGGGAACCCCGCATTACAGGGGCTGGTCAGTGCTTTTAGCCCGAATGGTTCCTAAATCTTTTCTGTCCCCGAACTTTGCAGAAATGAGACATGGAGAGGTGAAGGGTCATGATCTATCCCAGGTTGAGCCTGTAGACAAGCCAGGGAAGGTCAGGTGGATGAAAATGTGAGGTACTACTTATCTCCAAGCCCACAGGTGGATGCCTGATGATGCGTGGGCCCAAGATGGAATCAGGCCAGGGGAAGCCGGACAGCCCAGGAGAAAGTCCACCATGGCTTAGGGGTGAGCAGGAAGGGGTGGCAGCATGTGCATCCCTGCAGGCCTCGAGTTTATTTGTAAAGGCTCAGGCAGGAATCTGCCCTCCTGATCCTGAGGCCTCAGGTTGCAGGGCTCAGAGCTGGGGGACAGAGTAGGGGCAACTGGTGACTGACCCTGGGGACAGAGTGGGGGCAACTGGTGTCTGACCCCCTAAACCAGGTGCCTCCACTGATCACCAGGCCAGATAAAAAGCAGGTCACCCACTGACCTTAGGGCCTTGGCAGGGAGGGGGTTATGGTACTACAGTCTGAGGATCCCACTCTCAGCATAGAAAACCCCTAAAAGAACTTCTCCTTCACGGTTTCCCAGACTTCCAGTCATTTACATTCTCCTTTCATAATGATGGCCATTTCTGAATCCCCTGTATTTTAAAACTTAAAATGCATGCATATTAAGTGTACAGCTTCATCAATGTTCAATGTGTATTCACCTGCATAATCATACTCTGTGACAATATGAAGTATTTCTAATACCCAGCAGCCTTCCTCCTACCCCCTCATGCTCAGGGGCCCCTCAAAGTAACCATAGCTTAGTTTTCTGTTTTTTTGTTTGTTTGTTTGTTTTATGAGATAGAGTCTCACTTTGTCACCCTCGGTAGAGTGCTGTGGTATCACAGCTCACAGCAACCTCCAGCTCTTGGGCTTAGGCGATTCTCCTGCCTCAGCCTCCCAAGTAGCCAAGACTACAGGCATCTGTCACAACACCCAGCTATTTTGTTGTTGTTGTTGTTGCAGTTTGGCCGGGGCTGGGTTTGAACCCGCCACCCTCAGTATATGGGGCTGGAGCCCTACTCACTGAGCCACAAGTGCTGCCCAGCTTTATGTTTTTAAAGTTTCTGTAAGTCAATTGAGCAGGACCTCCTTCCCTGGTTTCCTTCACCCTGTATCTTATCTGCGAGCCTCACCATGCTGCTGGGTAAGGTAGTAGGCTGTCCTTTTTACATGCTGTACAGTATTTAGTTGTATGAATATACCACCATGTATTTGGCCATTCTCCTAATGGTAGACGTTTGAATTATTTCCAGTTTGAGACTTAAAAACTGTGCTTCTGTGGACAGCCCTGTACTTGTCTTTGGGTAGATATGTGGACACATTTCTGTTGGACATACCTGGGAGGGGGGGGTTAATGCTGTGTCCTGGAGGGTTTCACCATATATTACTGTTTACATAATTTTTTTTTTGAAATAGAGTCTCACTCTGTTGCTCAGGTAAGAGTGCTATGGCATCAGCCTAGCTCATAGCCATCTCAAACTCCTGGGCTCAAGTGATCCTCCTGCCTCAGCCTCCCATGTAGCTAAGAGTACAGGGGCCTGCCACAATCCCCAGCTGGTTTTTCTATTTTGAGTAGAGACGGTGTCTTGCTCTTGTGCAGGCTGGTCTTTGAACTCCTGAGCTCAAGGAATGCTTCTGACTTAGCCTCTCAGAGTGCTAGGATTATAGGCATGAGCTACCGCACCTGGCCTACATAAAATATTTTTAATGGCTTTGCTCTTATATAAAAATTTATGCTGCGCATACAGAAAAGTATGTGACCTGTAATGTCTAGATTAATCTTCACAAAGTGAACACACCTGTGTAACCAGCACCCAGAGCCAGAAACAAAGCATTAGCAGGACACCAGAAGCCCCCACATTTCCCTTTATAGTTTCAAACCCCCTTTATAGATAACTGCTTTCCTGACTGTTAACACCATAGATCCGTCTTGCATTTTTACAAACTTTACAAAAATGGAATCACATGGGATAGACTTTTTGGTATTTGGTGTCTTGCACTTAACGTGATACTTGTAAGATTCATTCATGTTGTGTGACAGTAGGCTTTTTTCATTGCTATATCGTGTTACATGTTGTGAATATACCTTGATGGATTTATCTATTTTTCTGTTGATGGATAGTCAGCTATTACAAACAGTCCTGCTCTGCTCTCGCGTACACATGTCTGTCTTTCTAGAAGTGGAATTGCTAGTGGTCATACCTCTTAAATACATTCATTTATTATTCAATGACTAAAAATTTTATATTATTTATTTTGGATAGGAAGTAGGACTTATTATTGATAGGCCCAAATGATAGGCAGCACAGTGTAAGTTCTCATGAGAGCTGGGCACGCCACTTGTCCAGAGGGGCATGATTTGGGATGTATTTGACCTCACAGCCATCTAAGATGAGCCGCTTCTCAGCCACCATGTCTTCAAATTTATCTACATTAAACTTGGTAAAGCCCCACTTCTTGAAGATGTGAATCTTCTGGCAGCCTGGGAACTTGAACCTGGCCCCATGTAGGGCCTCAGTCACATGCTCCTGGTTCTGTAGTTTAGTGTGGAAGGACATGATGACTTAGCCAATGTGAACCCTGGTCACAGTGTCCTGGAGCTTTCCAAAGGCAACACGCATACCTGTCTGGAGCCTAGATTGGGAACAGCGCAAGGTTTAACACAGGAACATGTGTTGGAACGTTCCCAAGGTCCCTTAGAGCAACCCATATGAGCAACAGGCTGCGTACACCACCAAGGAGGCTGCTGTTTGCAGCCACTGTACACCAGGCCCCATTGGGAAAGAGCATAGAAACGTTATATGTTATTTTTTAGAGAAGTTGTATGTTTGCAGAAAAGTTGAGCAGAAGATACAGTTACCATACACTCTGTCTTCCTGCTCAGTTTCTCTTATTCTTAACGTGTTGCATTGCTGTGGTATATCTGTTACAACTGATGAATCAATGCATGTATTGATGCATTATTATTAGCTAAAGTCTATAGTTTACATTAGAATCCACTCTGTTGTACCGTTCTGTTGCTTTTGATAAATGCATAATTTCATGCATGCACCATTATAATATCACACAGAATAGTTTTCACTGCCCTAAAAATCCCCTGTGCTCCACCTATTCATCCCTCTCCCCATCCTGCCAAACCCCTGACAACTGCTGGTCCTTTCACCATCTCTCATTTCCTTTTGCAGAATGTCATATAATTAGAATATACAGCATATTATGGTATTTCAGACTGGGTCCTTCCTTCCTTCCTTTCCTTTTTTTTTTGAGACAGAGTTTTATTATGTTGCCCTTGATAGAGTGCTGTGGTATCACAGCTCACAGCAACCTGAAATTCTTGTGCTCAAGTGATTCTCTTGCCTCAGCCTCCCAAGTAGATGGGACTACAGATGCCTGCCATAACACCTGGCTATTTTTAAAGACAGGGTGTCACTCTTGTCCAGACTGGTCTCGAACCCGTGATCTCAGGCCATGCACCTGCCTCCACCTCCCAGAGTGCTGGGATTACAGGCGTGAGCCAGCATGCCCAGCCCAGACTGGGTTCTTTCACTTCACAATATACATTTAAGTTTGTTCTCACTCCTCTTCTCACTTAATAGCTCATTTCTTTTTAATGCTAAATAATATTCTATTGTATGGATTTACAACAGTTTGTTTATCCATTCACCTATTGAAGGGCATCTCGGTTGCTTCCAAGTTTGGAAAGTTGTAAATAACACTGCTATAAACATTCATGTGCAGTGTTGTTGGTGGACATAAGGTTTCCACTCAGTTGGGTAAATACCTGGGAGTGCAGTTACTGGATCATATGGTAAGACTGTGTTTACCTTTGCAAGAAACTGTATTGCAGGGTTGTGCCACTTTGCATTTCCACTAGTGAATGATAGCTGCTGTTGCTCTATGGCCTCACTAGCATGTAGTGTTGTTAGTATTTTGGGATTTAGCCATTCTAATAGGTGTGTACGGCATCTCATCATTTTAATTTGCAGTTCCTTAATGACCTGAGATGGTCAACATCTTTTCATATACTCATTTGCTGTCTTATCTTCTCCAATGAGGCAATTGTTCAACTCTTTTAACCACTTTTTAATTGGGTTGTTTGTTTCCTTATTGTTGACTTTTTAGAGGTCATTGTGTATTTTAGATACAAGTCCTTTTTCAGATATGTGTTTTGCAAATATTTGCAAATATTTTCTCCCAGTCTGTGGCTCATCTGCTCGTCCTCTTAAAATATACTTTATTAGCGTGAAAATGAAACTTTAGATCACAACAATAATAGGGAAACCACACGACTTGCCCTGAAAGAAAGTAACCATAAAAAAGAACATAAAAATGAAAACCCCCATGTTCTTCCACTCTGGCTGAGTCCAGTTCCTGTGCTGTGAGCCTGAGGCTTAATTCTGGTCAAAAAGAGAATTAGCAAATGGCAGAGACATGTGCAAGTTGTACCAGTCCCAAACCAAGACCTTCTCCTGGTCAAAAAAATTAGAAAGTTAAAAAAAAAAAAAAAATTAAGGAGTAACCTTTTTCCTCTGTGTAAGCAATATAATTTAATGTTGGCAAATGTATCATCAGAAAGAAACTTTGAGAATCACTGATCGTATTCCCTCCCTTACCCCTGCTTCTACCCATCCGGTGCTAAAGTCCTTTGATCTGTCACCCAGTGTGGTGCACACCTCCAGTGACCAGGAAATCACCTCTTTCCAAAAACACCTCGCCCTCTTTGAGGTAGCTCTAGCAGGAGTTCTTCACTGTGTCAAGCAAAATCTCCCTGTAACTTCCCCACTGGTCCTACCTCCCACTTTGGGGATCCCAGGATAAAGGCTGATCTAGTTGTTCTAGAGAGCCATTAACCTTTTAGACCCTCAGTTCCTTCATCTACAGATAATGATGCCCACTTTCTAGGGAATTTTTTTTTAATGATGAAACAAGATGCAGCATGTAAGGTGTTCAGTCCCATGCCTGGTCCCTGGGAGGTGGGAAGAAAGGAGCCCTCTTTTTTTTTTTTTTTTTTTTTGTTTGCAGTTTTTGGCCAGGGCTGGGTTTGGACCCACCACCTCTGGCATATGGGGTCAGCGCCCTACTCCTTTGAGCCACAGGCGCCGCCCAGGGAGCCCTCTTTTTAATTCGCCTGAGAACTCAACCATGGGAAGAGGTAGGGAGGGGTCTGCATGGTCTTGTCTGGGTGATGTCGCAGCATCATTGAAAGAGGCCAGGATCTGAAAGTCTAGAAAGGATCAACCATTAAGCAACTGTGTTTATATTCTAATAGAACTTTAGGGATAAGCTGATTCAACCTCTTCGTTTCACAGCTTAAGAATATGGGGTTTCTGAGGGCCAATGTGCTGGTCTGTTCACAAGGAACTGTATTTTATTTCTCGCCCTAGGTGATAGCTAGTTATCAGCCCATTAAAATTTTCTTTAAAAAAAAAAAGGAGGGGTGGGGGCTCGGCTCCTGTACCTCAGTGGCCAGGTCACCAGCCACATACACTGGGGCTGGCAGGTTTGAACCCAACCTAGGCCTCCTAAACAACAATAACAACAACAACAACAACAACAACAACAACAACAAAAATAGCCGGGTATTGTGGCAGTTGCCTGTAGTCCCAGCTACTTGGGAGGCTAAGGCAAGAGAATCACTTAAGCCCAAGAGTTTGAGGTTGCTGTGAGCTGTGACGGGAGGGTCCTCTACCAAGGGCAAAATAGTGAGACTCTGGGTTGGTGCCTGTGGCTCAAAGGAGTAGGGCGCTATGCCAGAGGTGGCAGGTTCAAACCCAGCCCCAGCCAAAAAAAAAAATACTGAGACTCTGTCTGAAAAAAAGGAAAAGTGTGGGAAAAAATAAAAAAAGAAGGAAGGAAAAAAGGAAGAGGCAATAGGGAGAAAGGAGGGAAGGGAAGCAGGAAGCCAAAGATAGATCCACAGGGCTATAGGAAGTCTTAGAGATGGTCTTGTCCACCTCCAACCACTCAGTCTCCTCCCTCTCCCTATTATACAGAAGAGAAAGTCAAATCTCGGAGAGGTCTGGTCTCCACATAACCAAAACACTTGGAGTGGAGCCGCAAGCCGCATGTGTGCTGTTGTCCATGGTCCTGAAACTTCTCACTGTACACATCATGATTATTTCTCCCACTCCCAGGCATGGTTAATTTCAGCAATTCCAAACCAAAGAAGAGAAGAGGTGGTCACGGGACAGAAGGAAAGTCCCTGATGGAGAAGGGCACAGAGACAGAGTGTGCAGAGACACACGGCTGTGACCCATTGTCAGGGAGAAGAGAAGAAATGTTTGTTTTGATGTTGTTTTCAAACAATGGCAGCTACCAGGAAGGAAACCAACCGTCATACAGCTACAGCCTAAATATTAAATGACTGAAGAAGAAACGTGTGCCTCAGATTCTAAAAGCTTGCTACGCACGTGTCAACGTGAGCACACTAATTCAGATAGGCGTGAGAGGAGGGATGTGGTTGACCGTAGTTATTCTTTGTTTTCCTGTTCTTGCCTGATGAAAAATTTGCAATTTTTACCCTGTCAGAAAGCAATCAAAACTGTGATTAGGTTTCACAATTTTGACAGCTAGTTTCATATACTTTAAGTAGTTCTATTTGGTTTTAGACAATTTGGACAATTTGCTTTTCCCTGGAAAGTTAAGGAAGGAATGCCCATGCCTCTGCTTCCCACTAAACCTTTGTGGACAGCAAACCATACAGCTGGCATTTGTCAAATACTGCTCTAAGCATGCTGTGTGTAAGAACTCATTTATTTCTCATAATGACTCAGGGAGGTAGGTACCATTACAACAGATGAGGAAATGGAGTGTCAAAGTGGTCGGTACCTGGCCTAAGGTAAACTGTCTCCACATCCTGCATCTTCAGCCTCTGGCCATCCCAACTCTTGGTGTCTTGCTTGGCCACAGCAGAACCAGACACAGGGTTCCCGATTCCCAGGATGAACCCCTTCCTCCCCATTAGCTTAGAAGTGGAGTACATTTGCAAAAGGGAGATGTGGTACTATGGAGTTGCACAGAGCTGCTCTGTGATTGAGCACACAGGTCTGGTCTTAGAGAGGAAACTGTGGGGAAGAGAAGTCAGGTTCCTGCTGAGGCCTGCACCCCAGCCCCATTTCATGCCCCAGGGAGCTCTGGCCCAGGAGGAAGATCCAATTTCCAGGCATGGTGGAAACCGGAGCTGGATGTCCCCACTTGCTTCCCTCCCGTGTCCCTCCCCCATGTGTACTGATGTGGAATCGGCTGAGGGCACAAGGGGAAGCATTGTTCCTGCCCCCACCTTGTGCAACCCAGCTCTCACTGGAGCGTGGAGGAGTTTGTGTAACTTTCCTGGAGGTTAAGAGCAGGTCAGTGCGGGGCTGTAGCCCAGGCTACTCTCCCAGCAAAGGGAGCCTCAGGCTAAGCGAGGCGGCCCCGTGGGAACAGAAGTGCATACCTGCTGCCCATGCCCTGAAACAGGAGAGCAGCCTGAGCTGCTGGGTGTGAAGACGCAGACCCCAAACCCCCAGCTGCCCTCTTTGGGCCTGGGCCTTGGACACAGAAGTAGATCACAGTAGTCTGAACTAACAGGGAACCTGGAGACCAGGAGCCCAATGCCCACGTGTGACAGGTGGAGAGGAAGAGGCGCTAACTTGAATTGTGCATCTTACTGCTGTGTGCCATTCATTCATTCACTAGATAATTCATTCAGTAAACACTTGTGGAATATCAAGTGCAGACACTCTCCTAGGAAGTTCCTTATGTTTCTTATTCAGGATAGCATCTGAGGGAGGAAATATAGGCTCAGAGAGGGTACGAGATCTTTCCAAGGTCACACAGCTGATTTGAAGCAGGTTTTCTGACTGCGAGCCCAAGACTCTTTGTACCAAACATGCAAATACATATGTACAGTGTGTGGAAAGTCAAATGGAAGGGGTCCTAAGTCATCTGACACATTCCCCTGTCTCCTAGCAAATGATATGACAGTCAATTTTATTCAACAATTGATTTGGTGTCTACTCTGGGCAAAGTACTTAATTGATTCTCTTCTTCTGGGAAGATTTCCAGAAACTAACCAGCCTCCTTCATTGGGAAGTTAGTCCTGATAAAATCTTTCCTCCTTTAAGTTTTTTTCCCATTTGTCATATACCAGGATGTGAATGTAGCTGGTATTCTGAGCAAAGTTCTTCCCCATCACAGGATACGTGAAAGCTGTAATAGGATCACAAATGTGGGAGTACAAAGATGTACTACTCTGGCACATGTAAAGAGTCAGAGCCCAACAGAAATTAGTGAAATGAATGAAAACGTGCACACATTCCAACAATTAAGAAGTGCCTTGTAGGTTTATAGAACATGTTCATGTACATTCTCTCATTTAGTCCGAAAAGCAATCCAGGAAGGCAGGCTCTTTATCCCCATTTCACAGATGATCAAATTGAGGCTCAGAAAGCATACATGGGTTTCTGAGGGCCACAGAGCTCAGGAGCAGCATAGCTGGGACCCACCCCAGGCCTCATCACTCCTAGTCCAGTGCTCCTTTTATGATGCCACATTGTTCAGGTACATGTGCATGAGATTAGTGGGGAGTGTAATATAATGATGGTGGCAAGTATGTTTCTCTGGCATTCTTTCAGGGCAAGAAATGCTCATTTGGGCTGGAAGCCCAGTTTCTTCTTTCCCTGGAGGATGGAGGGTGGGGGGTGAAAATGGAGGAGGAGCATCTATCCGGCCAGATGTGTTTAGGAAGAAGGGTGAGTTCATGGTTTGGGTTAATGATCCCTGCCGCCCACATCACTGGATAGTGGGAACAGGTGGCCAAGACCAAGCTGACAAAGGGAGGGGGACGGAGGGAGGGTGATTGGTGGGATTACGCCTGCGGTACATCTTACAAGGGCATATGTGAAACTTAGTAAATGTAGAATGTAAATGTCTTAACACAATAACTAAGAAAATGCCAGGAAGGCTATGTTAACCAGTGTGATGAAAATGTGTCAAATGGTCTATAAAACCAGTGTATGGTGCCCCATGATCGCATT
>CAUYPK010152027.1:0-13577 GCA_963574355.1 Loris lydekkerianus
AAATATATGTATGACTAAATAGATCTTAGAGGCTTGGCGCCCATAGCACAGTCGTCATGGCACCAGCCGCATGCACCAAGGCTGGCAGGTTCAAGCCCGGGCCAGCCCAGCTAACCAATAATGACAACTGCAACAAAACAAAACAATTTTTTCAGAAGCTGAAAAAATTAATGTCCATAGACATTATCAATTTTCCACACCGTAACCACAGTGTTTCCTCTAAAAAATTTAATACTGGCTTTCTTTTTTAGGTATTCAGTGTGCGATGTCGTACGCCAAATTAATAGCCACTGCATTATGCATAAGAAATAGTCTGAGAGAGAACAAAGCCAGTAGAAATTCTAACAGAAGGAGCATTCTAAGTGAGGAGGAAATCATAAATAAAAGTATATAAGTAGGAATAAGAAAGATTGTTATATGTGAGCAGAATATCAGGAAGGCCTTTTTGAATTAAGGAGTGGTTGAATACTAAATGAATACGAAAATAGTAGTTGGGTAGATAGACCAGTTTAAGACAGAGTCTTTAAAATTTATTCAGACAAGTTTGAATTTCATGTAGAAGAGACTCATTGTGGGTGTCTAGCATGACTGGCATCATGAAAGTGTGTCTTAGTAGGGAAATCCAGCATCATCCAGCATGATGAATTGAAGGGGCAGAAACTGAAGGTGAAGATTAGCCAGGAGAACTATCATAAGTTAGTCCTGCTAGATAGAGTGAACCTAGAGACCAACGGTGAGTCTGAGAGGTGAAAAAACTGATTGGAAAGGAGTGGTAAATTGAAGATGATCCTGAGGTTTCTTGCCTGGGGAATGTAAAGAAATCATGTCAACACAGAGCAGCATTGGTCCTGGAAAGGACCATCAGTTGTAAGGAAGAGGTTGGTTTGGCATATGTTCATTAAATTTAAAAGCAGAGGAGAGCCATTCAGTTGTAAATGGCTTCTGATACTAACTTTCAGGAACAAGGTAGTTAAAGTAGAATGAAAGGGAAAATAAATGCATGAGCACGGAAGAACAGTGTTTATCCCTTAAGAAACCTGTGTTTTTCTCTCCGCCTATTCCTTGTTTTTGCTGCTTTTCATGTCTTGGTTTGCATGAAACAGCTTTTACTGTTTGCTTGCTTAAATTGGAAACACAATAAGACCGTTTAATAATGTACATTGCATAAAATATAAAAACTCACTTCATAATCATCTCTATGCATTTATAATGTTCTCTAGGATGGCACCTGTGGCTCAGTGAGTAGGGCACTGGCCCCACATACCAAGGGTGGTGGGTTCAAATCTGGCCCTGGTCAAAACTGCAACAAAAAATAGCCGGGTGTTATGGCGGGTGTCCTGTAGTTCCAGCTCCTTGGGAGGCTGAGGCAAGAGAATCGTCTAGGCCCAAGAGCTGGAGGTTGCTGTGATCTGTAACATCACAGCACTCTACCGAGGGCGACAAAGTAAGACTCTGTCTCTTAAAAAAAGAAAGGAAGGAAGGAAAGAAAATTTTCTCTAAAACAAATTGTATACTAAAAACAAAATTAAATGTCATGGGCTTCCCATTACAACATAAAATTCCTAGCTGGGCAAGGTAGCTTGTGCCTATAATCCCAGCTACTCAGAAGGTTGAGGTAGGAGGATTGCTTGAGGCCAGGAAGTTCAAGGCTACAGTGAACTCTCCTCATACCACTGTATTCCAGCCTAGACAACAGAGTGAGATTCTGTCTTTTAAAAGAAGAAAAAATTATCTAAGCACACAACATCCTTCCCAACCTGCCCTCTGCCTACCTTTCAGCTTCATCTTACTGTCTGCTGCCACTCTTTTCCAAGGGATCAGGCTCTTTTTCACCTTTATGTCTTTGCATGTGGTGTTCACTTATGCTGATATGTTCCACTCGGCACTCTTTTGTTGTTGTTGGTGGTGGTTTTATTTGAGATGAGGTCTTGCTCTGTTGCCCAGGCTGATCTTAAACTCCCGGGCTCCCGCTGTCCTCCCACCTAGGCCCCCTAAGTAGCTGGCCATAGGGGCATGTGCCTTTGTGTCCAGCTCTAGATCTCCTTTTATGAAGCTTTCTGTAACCGCTACCTCTCCTGCACCTTTGGTCCTCGTTTTATGATGTTCAGGTACATGCTTCTCTGTACAAGTATCATACTATTTTGTAAAATTATTTGCCTACATATCTCTCTCCTAGCCAGAATAGGAAGTCTTTAAAGGCAGAAACCTAGTTTTATTCACCTGGATAGTCCCAGCTCCTAATTGGTTCTTGACACATAGTATCAGTTTAACATTTGTATAGGTTAATTATTGCTGTGCCATTAGTGGGGAAGGCTGTTTTAAAGATCATACAGAAAACACTGATTAAGTTACAGAAATGGTGTGGGGCTAGTGTGCTAATTCTCTAGCTCCTAAAGGCTGCAGGGCACACTTTTCATTAAGTCAAGCAAGGCTCTGTTGTGAAGTGAGTTCTCCCACACTTCAACTGAAGATAAAAGTGCTTGCAGATGTGAAAGCCGGATCCTTCAGCCTTTTTTCACTATCAGAGCTTGCAGTCCCCATCTCCAGGAAGCAAAGTAGTAAACATTTAATTCCTTTTGTTTCGGTGTTCCTATAATTTCAAGAAATTATCCGACAAGAAAAGAATCCTGGAGAAGTTGAAAGACACAGACCTAAGCAGATGTTCCTGGAATCTTAAGGTCACACTTCTCGGGCAGAATGTGTTTGTTAGCTCTGCAAAGAATAATCCACCGGCATTTTTTTCTGAGTAAATTAAAATTCATTTCTTAGAAAATGCCTATTGCATTACCTTCCTGCTATTTAAGCAGAATGAAGCTAATGAAAAGATGACCAACCCACAATAGCCCGTAGATTGTTTTTTTAAGAATGGGTTTGACCCACCATTCTCAGGCATCTGACACAGTGTTAAAGTTTGAATGGGTATAGTTAAAGTAGAAGATGCAGCTGTGAATTAAAACCCCCAGAGGAGATTCTTTAGCCCATCTGTGTGTCTGAGAGACTCACCCTTGCTCTGAACCTATTCAAAAAATCAAGTAAAACAAGAAATTTGCACTTGAGGTGTCTCCCTTTCTTTCCCCTGAAGAATCAATCCCTAGGTTGTCACTAGGTGATTGAGGTCTCCTGATGGAGTTGGGAATTTAGAAAGCAGGGGATCCTAGTTGTTTTCCCTATCAAAACAGGTCTAAAAACAAGATCGATATCCACACTAAGCCTTGGAATCCTTGCCTTCTGCTCCAGTACTAAATCTGTGTAATGTCTTCCTTTTTCCTCTGTGTCAGACACCTGATCCAGTATAATGGACTTGCTTGTTGATGTGCATTAGTGTCCAATTTAGTATATAGCTTCTGATCCATATCATATCTTTCTGCCTCCCAAAAGAGATGCTTGCTCAAGAATAAAATCTTCATGGGTTTCTCCCAGAAAACAACATGGATATAAATGTGGCTATCACGACAACTTTACTGACTCCCTATGGGGTAGAATTCCCAGTAATAACAGATTTAGCATGTGGGCTGATACCTTTTTAGTATCACAGGGACAGCATTGTTTAGAGAAAGCCTTGACTCCATTTGAATAGCACAAAGGATGCCAGGAGGAAGGCCAAAGGAAAAGGAAACGGGAGAGCTGTTGGTTTGTCTCACCCTTACATCAGATGACAGGAAGTCAGAATTGAGATTGGCCACAGCAACCTGTTAAGGCCACATCTGTTTGAATAACTTAAAAGCTGTATAGAAACCAAATAAGTTTTAAAGTAAGGAATCCAACAAGAGGATGAGGGGCAGAGTGGCAAGCAATAGCGTGGGGTGAACGTCCTCCCCAGAGTAAGTCTTCTTTTTGACCATCTATATTTGTTACTTGACTATACCTCAGAATATAAACTATGTTAAGGCAACTAAAGCTGCATAATTACCAATGGCTGAATGATTTGTAGGACTGGCCAGGTTCCCCTGCTCTGTGAAACACCGGTCTAAGTCATGTCATGGTTCCACATTATCCTAATGTTCAGTCACATCTGGAATTGAAACTCTCAAGCACTTAAGAAAGTGTCACTGGCTGTGTGTGGCTTGATTTTTAGCAGTTTTTCACAAGTACAATTCGGGTCTAATAATTAACTATAAAATCTAATAGAGAAGTTTTCCAGAACTGTTTTTTAGTTTGTGTGAATGTGTATGTGTTTGTTACTTTATTTTTGAGGTAAGATAAGATTTGGCTTTTGGAGTGTGGGTGTGTGTTTCTGATGGGAGTTACAGCTATTCACAAACACTATTTCAGTGCCAAGAAATTAAAAATAAATAAATTGACAACTATTTTTGAGCTTTTCTCCAAAAGAAAAACAAATGGTACTGTGGGCCTGACAGCTGTTTGTAAGGTGTGGGGGTTTTTTTGTTTGTTTGTTTGTTTGGTATTTTTGTATTGGACAGACACAGTGCCATGACAATTCTAGTTCCCATTCCAAATAGAGGCAAACAACTCTGTTTGCCAGATAAACTAACACAGCAGGGGAAGAAGGCAGGAGTGGGGGCAAGAGATTTTGTGCCTGGGGTAAGTTATCTCCTGCTTTTGTCCAGCACTACTTCAGGCTGAGTGCCAGCCAGGGCTTACTCACATGGGCTTTTCTTTTTCCACAGATACCACCTCCTCAAGCTTCTCCAGAAATTTGGGAAGGTAAAGCAGTTTGACTTCCTCTTCCACAAGTCAGGTGCTTTGGAAGGACAGCCTCGAGGGTACTGTTTCGTTAACTTTGAAACTAAGCAGGTAATTGAGCTTCCTCCCCTTGTAATAATACTTATCACACTCTGATAATCATTCAGGCATCTCTCTTGACTGTGTCGAGAATAGCAATTCCTTATGGGCAGGAGCCACGTCTGATTCATACACTGAATCCTAAAAGAAATTCTCAGTAAGCAAACAAATTAATGAACAGCTTTCAAAATCTACCCTCCCTTGGCTCGAGGTTTAAGGCCCCTAATTGACCTACTTTTCTGATCAAATGCTTTGGAATGTCCACACTGAGCACATGGACATCTTCTCCCTTATTCTGTTTGTTCCTTTAGTGGCTGGTTGACAAAACCTCCTTTTCTTTGTATACTTCTCAATGTTTCACAACAAATGCATATAAATTTTAGCTTACATTCAGCTTCAACCATAACATATACATGTATCTCCTGTATTAAAATTTAGTTCTTGGAGTGGAAATGCATTGATAAAGTAATTGAATGATTTAAATGTACTAAGTATAGAGATACTGCTGCTTATTCTCTATAACTTTATTCATCATACTGTACATAAGAACATTGCCTTGTTATTATATAAGTTTTTCTTCTTATAAAAGGAATGTGCATATTATAGATAAAAATAGAAATCATCAAAAAAGAAAATTCATGTCAGTTAGGCCAAGACCCAGAAATGATCACTGTTAATATTTAGTCATGTATCTTTCTATTCTTTTTCTGTCTTCACATTCATGCATACACACATGAACACATATACAGTGTATAACACAAAAATAGGATCATATTACCATATTTATCACGCAGTATTTTAAAATTTTTCTGCCTTTTAATCACATCAAGGTAACATTCTGTGTCATGATATTTTGGTTTCACTGGTGTATGTATGTGTATATATGAAATTATTGATTTATATTAGAGATGTGTACATTTTATTATATGTTACTTAGCGTTAAAAGTGAATCAACCCCATTAGCAAATAGGGAGGCATCATTTTGATTATATGAGTGTATGTTTGACTAATACCCAGTTGTTAGCTATTTGAGTTGTGCCTAGTGATTGGCTAATGTAAGCATAACAGTAGCGAATATTTTTATAGTTCTAACTATGAGTATGTTTGTTACATTTTTGGAATGGAAGGGCATCATCAAAGGTCATGTATATTTTCTCTTAATACAACTACCAATTTTCTTTAAGAAATGGGTATGTTCTGAGACTGTAGGAGAGTATCATTTGTCCTTACCAGTGCTGGATACTTTTTATTTCCTCTAATTTTTGTAAATATGGTAGGCAATAAGCGATGCATTATTATTCTAATTCAAGTTTTTTGAGAGAAGTGAAAGCATGCTTTATAGGATTAAGCACTCTTAACTGCTTTATTCTTCCTTAATGATATAATGTGATGGGAATTCTTGCAGACAACTAAAATCAGTGGTCATATTGAGGAGAAATGTTGGTTTAAAAACACTAAAGGCTGGGCATCGTGGCTCACACCTGTAATCCTAACACTCTGGGAGGCTAAAGCAGGTGGAGTGCCTGAGCTCACAGGTTCGAGACCAGCCTGAGCAAGAGCGAGACCCTGCCTCTAAAAATAGTTGGGCATTGTGGTGGGCACCTGTAGTCCCAGCTACTTGAGAGGCTGAGGCAAGAGAATTGCTTGAGCCCAAGAGTCAGTTTCCTGTGAGCTATCACCCCATGGCACTCTATCAGGGGTGACAGATTGAAACTTTGTCTCAAGAAAAACAAAAATAAAAAATAAAAACATTGAACTAGAAGTTAACAAAGCCTAACATATTTTTGGCTCTTTTATTTATCAACTTTGAGCAAGTCCTTTTACCTCTTTTGGCCTCAATTTTCATCTAAAAATGAAAATTAAAAATACAAACCCTCCTTGCTTTATAGGAAGTTGGGAGAGTAGATGAGGATATACAAGGAAATATAGTTGGCATTTAATAATACTTTTGAGTATATGAACTTTGAAACAATGTACAGAGGTAGGAAATTATTTTTTAAAACTCCATCCCCTGCTGGCATCTTATTACTGCTGATAACTTCAGAACTAAAAGAGCATGCTATAAGTTCTGATTCACCAAATGAAACTTAAAAGATAAATGTCACCTTTCTGTTACTCTTTTCTTTTTTGCTGAAGGGGGGCAAGGATGGCCAGTGAATATCCAATGCCTGACACATAATGGGTACTCAGTAAATATTTGTTAATGCCATACTGACGAGCTCTTCACAAACAGGAGAATCACAGTAAAACCAGACTGGAATGCCTACTGGTACATCTCAGTCTCAAGTAGAGTCTCCTGCCTTCTAGGGCACCCAGTCTAATTCTGTTCCTTAAGGTCTTCTTCACCTTTATTAAACATGGGTTACACTTGGCTGAACGCCACATGGTTACAAATGAGGCAAAGAAGATTTGGCAGGATGGGAAAGTACAGCCAGGTTTCCTGGTAATGACCTAAAGTGACTATTTTCCAGCTTCAGGAATTCCTTTCAACCTTGTTGCTCCTATATCTGATGGGGAAAGGGTCAGGGAATTTTTGGCTCTGAAAACCAGGTGCATAGATTGACTTAAACAAATACCTTGCTAACAGTCTCTTTGACTCACTCTTGCTTTTTCCGGCCTAGTTTCCTTCACCCTCATGTCCTTTGAAACCATTAATGTAAAAAAAAAAAAAAAAAGAAAGAACCATTAATGTTTCTCACTCTGGATCCAGGGAGTAAGCCCTAGTCCAGGGTATGTGGGGTGGGGGACAAAAAAATGTATACACATTTTAAGCAATGTTATCTATATGTTACCTTTTGAGGCTAAATTGAGTTGAAGTAGCAACATGTAGTATGATGGCATCTTCACCCAAAAGATGGCATTAATCAAATGAATGCTATTATCACCATGCAACAGGCAGTTCAGTCAAAGAAAATGGCAGAAGCACAGTTGTCGTTCAAGAAATACAAGATCATTTTGAAGTGGTATTTGAAGAGGTGCGGTTGAGTTTCCCCAGACTTAGCATTTCTTGACTTCTGCCTGTGGGGGACCTTAAAGGATGTGGTGTACCATAGAAAACAAGCTATGTTGGTGGTATTTCAGGAAAAAATTGAAACGACTTGTGCAGCAATACAAGTGGACACTTTGGTCATGGTTGCTCGGGCAGTAGTTCACCATAATCAGAAGTGTCTGGACACTGATGGAACCACTTTGAGCACCTCTTGTAATTTCAGAAGTCAAACGTAATTTGTATCCATCTGTTGTTACTGGTATATATTATTACAATTTTAATACAATGTTCTCCTTTCTTAAAATGTGTATATGTTTATTTGGTACCCTCTGTAGCTACAATTCCTTGACATGGTAGGGATGCTACCCTAACTAATGGAAGTTTGTAAAAAGATATCACCTAATAAGAACAGTACTGCTCGCTAACATTTGTGTGTCCCGTACACCCTATGCTTTACGTGTACTTGCTTGATCCTCCCAACAACCACCAGGGAACAAGTACTATTATCTATATTTGACAAGTGACAAAGCTAAAGACATTTAGTGACCTGCCAAACACCAAACTACTAGCAAGAGACAAAGCCAGGATTTTAATTTTTGTCTCACTTTTAAAAATTCATACACTTTTTGTTCTGCATTTTATTAATTAATTAATTTATTTATTTATTTATTGAGACAGTGTCTCACTGTGTCACCCTAGGTAGAGTGCCGTAGTGTCACAGCTCACAGCAACCTCAAATGCTTGGGCTTAAGCAATTCTCTTGTCTCAGCCTCCCAAGTAGCTGGGATTACAGGCACCCGCCACAGTGCCCGGCTATTTTTCTGTTGCAGTTGTCATTATTGCTTAGCTGGCCAGTTTAAACCCGCCAGCCTCAGTGTATGTGGCCGACACTGTAATCATTGTGCTACAGGCGCTGAGGCTGTTCTGCATTTTTAAATTGGAAACCCTTACTAATTATTTACTGAAAGCAATTTGGTTAGAAACTTCAGCCGGGCGCAGTCACTCACTGCTATAATCCTAGTACTCTGGAAGGCCAAGACAGGTGGATCACTTGAGCTCGGGCTTCTGAGACCAGCCTGAGCAAGAGTGAGATCTTATCTCTACTAAAATAGGAAAATTAGGCTCGGCGCCTGTGACTCAAGCGACTAAGGTGCCAGCCACATACACCTGAGCTAGCTGCTTCGAATCCAGCCTGGGCCCGCCAAACAACAATGACGGCTGCAACCAAAAAATAGCAGGGCGTTGTGGCAGGCACCTGTAGTGCCAGCTACTTGGGAGGCGGAGGCAAGAGACTCGCTTGAGCCCAGGAGTTGGAGGTTGCTGTGAGCTGTGATGCTATGGCACTCTACCCAGGGCAATAGCTTGAGGCTCTGTCTCAAAAAATAAATAAATAAATATAGGAAAATTAGCCAGGCATTGTGGGGGCCTAGCTAGAAAGCTAAGGCAAGAGGATTGCTCAAGCCCAAGAGTTTGAGGTTGCTGTGAGCTATGATGCCTTGGTACTCTACCCAAGGTGACAGACTAAGACTTCAGCCAGCAAAGCTAGTCAGGCCCTGTGACTGAGAATATATGTAGCCAGTTAAGAACTTGAAAGTTGTGGCTAACACTTGTCCCTTTCTTGGACAGGAAGCAGAACAAGCCATCCAGTGTCTCAATGGCAAGCTGGCTCTGTCTAAGAAGTTGGTGGTACGGTGGGCACATGCTCAAGTAAAGGTATGTCTGAGACACCAGGGGTGCTGAAGAGACAGCATCAAGCCTCGTTTAAGCAAGTCTTCTGAAACATAGTTGTCCACTTAGCCATTTGCATCCCAGCCTCTTCACATCTGAAACAGCCATAGTTTGGTCTCCTACTTATATTTACCATATGTATTGCCAGATTTTTCTTTTGAGAAACATCTCAGGAAGGATTAAGTTCCTCCATTGTTGCTCTTCACATGCCCACAGATCCTGTTTTTGATTGATTTTTCCATGTGGCTAATGTGTATGCTCAGACCACTATCTTTTTTTTTTTTTTTTTTTTTTTTTTGTAGGGTTGTTCTTTGGAGGAAATAAGGTGTTTATTTTTAAAATTATTTGCTTCAGGCATTATTAGACTCTTCCCAGCTTCTGGAGTCTGGAGAGTTTGAATTTGCTTATTCGAAATGCTTGAGAATTGAATAGTTTGTATGAGTGCTTAAAGCACTGGCATCTCCTTATTCCAGAGATCTTGAGTAAGGTGCGGGTTTATGGGACTTTGCAGTGCCTGTATTGTCTCCAAGCCCTGAGAAGTGGCAAGCAGCCCTGTTCATCCTGTAGTTACTGTAGTTGGTCTCTTGGGAGAATGCGCTAGAAAAGCTGTGGCCATTAGAAGAAAAAAAATGAATGATGCTTAGTTCCAGCTGGCACAGAAGTGGTGGAGTGTGTGGACTGGAGCAGTCCCAAGAGTTGATTCTTGACCTGCCTCTGAAAAGATGAGTGACAGTTAGGGTTGGAACTTAAGTCTTTAGCTGTATGAGCACAGTTATGAATCAGAGACACTCTTCCCTTCCCAACAAGCTTCCAGTGACGAGTCACAGAAACTAAACAGACATGTAAACTGTATGTTCAGGCTGAAGAACAAAGGTCAGACACTTTGGATCCTTCTGAGTATTTCAGGTAATCCCAGAGCCTTCTCAGTTTCTAGGACACACTGCCTTGAGAGTAGAAACAAGGAGAATTACCAAATACTTTTTTACGCAGAATGGAGTCTCATTTGCATGTGGTTTTTGCATTCTGCATCTCATTGAAAAGGCATGCAAGAGAAATCATCCTTCATTCCTATCTTTCATTTGAGAATCTCTGTGCCTTACGGTTCTCTTTTCCTAAAAAAAAATTTTTTTTATGAGAGGTTCTCAATTGCTCTTTTATATTATATTTACTTTTTAAAGAAGTATCCAATTATCTGACATCAAATTAAGCTACTCCTTTACTGTAGAATGTTTTTAGCAATTGAAAGCTGTTACTACTTTTATTCTCCTTTTATTCATGCCCAGGCCTGGTGGCTGATAGCTATAATCCTAGCACACTGGGAGGCTAAGATGGAAGGATCACTTAAACCCAGAAGTTTGAGACCAGCTTGCACAATAAGCTCTACAAAGAAATTTTTAAATCAGACAAGCATGATGGTGCATGTCCATAGTCCAGCTACTTGGGAGGCTGAGACAGGAGGATTGCTGAAGCCCAGGAGTTGGGAGCTCTGGTGAGCTATGATGATGCCACTGCACTCTAGCCTAGGCAGCGGAAAAAAAAAGAGATGAACATTATGCTTAGCATTTTGTAAAATTTAAAGTATTTTGAATAAAACAAAACAAAAGCACTGGAACTCCCTTAGTTGATCACCTCCCTACATTGACCACTTCCTTAAGTTGACCTAATTTTCATAGACCAGACACATACCACATATACTTATCAGGATAGTGACCCTAGTTCCTTATGTTGACTATCTCCATATGTTGACCAGTTTGTTACATGCTCTTGGTGGTCAACTTACAGAAGTTATACTGTATCGTAAGAGATGATAGGTGACAGTTAAAAGAATTTAAGGGGACAACTGCCATGTATTTGTACCATCTGGGGATTTGAAAGTTGAAAATTTTTTTCTGCTAAATAAGGAGGAACTGATGTCTTAGATGGAATCTTCTTCTCTATTTTTCTAAACTTATAAATTTAGGCCAAAACTGTGAAATTTTTGCATTAATTCCAAATATAAAGCAGTCTTAAAATTGTCTAGAAACATGCTAATGATACGTTGGTAGTATTAGAGTTTCTGAACCCATACACTACGGTAAAGGGCTGTTTTCTGCCCAAGTGAAGTAATTTCTCTTTTTCTTACTTTCAGAGATATGATCATAACAAGAATGATAAGATTCTTCCCATCAGTCTTGAGCCATCCTCAAGCACTGAGCCTACTCAGTCTAATTTAAGGTAAGATGGTATACTGCAGAAAGACAGTTATTCAAGAGTTTGAGCCATTTTTTTTATTTAGCACCTTCATTCATACCAAGGTAAATCTTCAAGACTCTTTATTTAGAATAGAATCTACTAACTCGGCCCAGCACCCATAACACAGTGGTTGCGGCACTAGCCACATACACCGAGGCTGGGCCAGCTAAACAACAATGACCACTACACCAAAAAAAAATAGCCGGGCATTGTGATGGGTGCCTGTAGTCCCAGCTACTCAGGAGGTGGAGGCAAGAGAATCGCTAAACCCAAGAGTTTGAGGTTGCTGTGAGCTGTTGACACCATGGCCTTCTACCGAGGGCAACATAATAAGACTGTCTTCAAAAAAAAAGAATCTACCAACTTGGTATGAGACGTGTGCTCAGTTACTCTCCAGAATAAATACATTTCTTCCTCCTCCATTTTCTAAAGATCATGTATTCCCCATTTGTAGAACTCACTCAAAAAGGCTGGGTGCACCTACTATACACCAAGCCTTATTCTTGGCACTGGTAATACAAAGATGAGTCAGACACATCTAAAAACAAGCATCTTAATATAAGGCCTTACGACTTTTTTGGCATTTGTCATTATACACTTAATTCCTCCCCCACCATTAGTTACCGTATTCAAAATTTTAGTTTGCAGATTTTTAGTTCTGTGTACTATTACAGCAACTATAATAGTTTTGGTTCCAGTTTGTACAAATTGTCATCTACTTCTTTGGGCAGAATACCTAAGAGCTGGGTAGAGAAAGGGGAGATGAAATGGATAGTTGAACAGAAGTAAAGAATTTGGGGTTTTTTTGCATTGTAGCCAAGTGAGAAATTTTAACAATAATGGTAACAATAGCCAGGATTTGTTGAGCTTAGCATGAAGCAGGCACTTTATATGTAGTATTAATATGATAATGTATCTAATTATCATAAAAATTCTGATAAAAATGTGGTTACAGTTTTACATATGAAGAAAATGAAACTTACAGAGTGGCGTAATACCTTGGCTGAGATCACACTGGTAGCAAATAACAGAGTTAAGATTCAAAGCCATATATGTCTGTTAGACTTTAAAATTCAGTCTTTTAGTTACTACTTGAGAAAAGCTCCAGGCTGTGAATGCAGGAATGTAAAAAAAAGCTAGAAACCTGTACCAGGGGAGGGGAGACGGATATGTGATGGAACATATGTGATACAAAAGGATCAGAGATCAGTAGTTACAAAGTCAGGAAAACAGTGCCTGTTTGTATGGAGGACCAGGCAAGGGAAAAAATGTCATTCATGGATGTCATTCATGGATATCTGCACCAAACAAAACCAATTTACAAGCATCTCATTAAACTTCAGGAGGAGATGGTCCTGAAATGTTTTCAGGTGTGGCAGATAGGTAACTAGTTACTAATTTTAGACTTATTTAATTTTAATATCATGGTATTTCTTAAGGTTATGCTGCCTTTATTGTTTTACGCTCCTGGAAATTTTTTTTAAAAAGTTGTCACTCTAGATTCAGCAGGAACTTCTTATATCCTCTGTGCTATTTCACCATAAGATTTGAACCTCTTTGATCACAGATTAATCTCCATGTTAGTTTTCATAAATCTAACTCCTGTTGGGAAGGGATGACTGCATTTTTTGCTTGGTGGTCTTCATGTTGCAATGAACATGCCTATCATTGTTTCTTTCTTATAATTAATGTTTGCCACTTGTTTACAAGATAGCCTAGTGTTTTTCATCTACTTTTCAATCCAGAGAACCGCAGTTTACATCTTTTTTTTTTTTTTTTTTTTTTTTTTTTATTATACAGAGTCTCACTATGTCCCTCATTAGTGTGCTATGGCATCCCACCAAACCGCAACCACAAACAAACCGTAGAAAGTGGTTGGCTTTCC
>CAUYPK010152028.1:0-20093 GCA_963574355.1 Loris lydekkerianus
TGGGACTTCATTAAACTTAAAGCTTCTGTACAGCTAAGGAGACAATAAACAAAGCAAAGAGACAACCTACACAATGGGAAAGGATATTTGCATATTTTGAATCAGATAAAAGCTTGATAACTAGGATCTATAGAGAAGTCAAAT
The DNA here is from genome assembly GCA_963574355.1 of Loris lydekkerianus. Classification (NCBI taxonomy): domain Eukaryota; kingdom Metazoa; phylum Chordata; class Mammalia; order Primates; family Lorisidae; genus Loris; species Loris lydekkerianus. The sequence goes on from CAUYPK010152028.1 coordinate 145, forward strand.
TAATCCACATGAAAAAAGCCAACAATCCCATATATCAATGGGCAAGAGACATGAATAGACATGTCTTCTAAAGAAGACAGACAAATGGCTAACAAACATATGACAAAATGTTCATCATCCCTATCTATTAGAGAAATGCAAATCAAAACCACCCTGAGATACCATCTAACCCCAGCGTGAATGGCCCACATCACAAAATCTCAAAACTGCAGATGCTGGTGTGGATGTGGAGAGAAGGGAACACTTTTACACTGCTGGTGGGACTGCAAACTAGTACAACCTTTTTTGAAGGAAGTATGGAGAACTCTTAAAGCACTCAAGCTAGACCTCCCATTTGATCCTGCAATCCCATTACTGGGCATCTACCCAGAAGGGAAAAGATCCTTTTATCATAAGGACACTTGTACTAGACTGTTTATTGCAGCTCAATTTACAATTGCCAAAATGTGGAAATAGCCTAAATGCCCACCTAACCAGGAATGGATTAACAAGCTGTGGTATATGTACACCATGGAATACTATTCAGCCATTAAAAAAAAATGGAGATTTTACATTCTTCATATTAACCTGTATAGAAGTGGAAGACATTATTCTTAGTAAAGCATCATAAGAATGAAGAAGCATGAATTCTATGTACTCAATTTTGATATGAGGACAATTAATGACAATTAAGGTCATGGTGGTGGTGGGGGAAGGGGAGAGCAGAGAGAGAGGGAACAAGGGAGGTGGGTGGGGCCTTGGTGTGTGCCACACCTTTTGGGGGCAAGACACAATTGTAAGAGGGACTTTACCTAACAAATAAATAATAAAAACAAACAAACAAACAACAACAAAAAAAACCAACTGAATTGCCGTGCAGCTGTAATTATTGTAACAATTTTCTCTTTTTGCTTAAGATACTTAAGTTGGATTCAGCATATGTCCATCATTCACACTACTCCAGGGTTACTTTTCTAAAATAATTTTTTTATTGTTTTTTACAATTACTCTGCATTGAGTAGCAACCACAATGTGTTCCAGGGCCCTTCTCTTTGCAAGATATGTCCCTAACTCCTTACAATGGCTCACAGGACCTTCACAATCTCTCTTTATCCTCCTTCTCTATTTTGATTTTCTACCACAAACCCAGTACTCTATTATAGCAAACTAGTTGTGTCCCTAAGTCACTATACTCCCACACCATCCTCTGCCACTTATTATCCCAGCCCTTGACAACTTTTCTGCTCCTGGCAGATTCAGTAGTGAGCCTCTAAATCACTTCGCTAATACGTATTCCATGCTCTGCTAGAACTGGCTTACACTATGCAAGAACTGATTTTTAGAAATTTTCAGTCAATTGATCCTATATTGATAGCTTGAAATCAGCCCCAGTAGGAATGTTACACCATGAAACTGGCAAAGAGCTACAAATCAGTGAGTGTCCCTCTCCTTAGAGTCAGTTGTTACTCTTCTGGTGGTGTGACTGTGGCACTTACCATATCATTTCCTCCTTGTCTTTTGATCACGTGTTTTCTGCCCTCCAGCACCATGAGCTTCCTTGGGGGAGACAGGCAGCAGATGGATAATGGAAAAGAAGCAAGACAGCGCTCGGCGCTCATAGCTCAGCAGTTAGGGCACCGGCCACATACACCGAGGCAGGCGAGTTTAAACCCCACCAGGGCCTGCCAAACAGCAATAACAACTGCAACAAAAAAATAGCTAGGCGCAGTGGCATGCGCCTGTAGTCACAGCTATGTGGGAATCTGAGGCAAGAGAATCGCTTAAGCCCAAGAGTTTGAGTTTGTTGTTGTGAGCTGTGATGCCATGGCACTCCACTGAGGGTGACATAGTGAGACTCTGTCTCAAAAAAAAGAATCCTTTACTTCAGGGCTGAAGGAGAGAATTTTAAATCTCTTACATGAAATACTCTACCTGCAAAACATGAAATCAAAGGATTAATAAAAAGTTACCTGCATTTTTTTTTTCTGCTTGGAATATACCATTTTGAAGAGATAATTACATATACTCTTTGAAAATTCCTTTAAGCGCAGATGATACATCTTCCCCATTACCTATTGCAATTTTAGTATCCAGAGCAGTGAAGTAGGTTCTCATTAAGACCAACCTCAGCAATTAAAACTCACTTCCTCTTATGCTGATCAAAGTGAAAATTAAGACCAGCTGATCACTATCTTAATAAAAAACTTCCTTCTGCTAAAATAAAGACCATTAATTGCTCACTTTTATCACTTCTATAACATAATTATTTTAACTTTCCCTTATTGAACGTGTTTTCTTTAATTTTCTTTAAATTGTGGCTCCCTCTTCAAAGATCTCTACATTCTTAACCACTCCCCCAAATCTGCATTTTTAAACATTTTTTATCACTTGAACCTATTGTTAAACTTCCATGGCACACTTAAATTATGTTAATCAAAAAAGGAATAAAAAAAAGGGTATATTTACTGTGCTTTGAACTTCTTTCGAAAATAATTTAATAACTGATCTTTAAAAATATTCACAGCACACCAGTTGAAAATCACTGAAAAAAAAAATGTTAAAGCAGGAAAGGACTTTAGGAACTTTGCAATCACACCACCATATTGTATAGAATGAAAAGTAAGACTCAGAGAGATGGAAAAATTTGCCAAGATTATATGGCTGGCAAAGATTGTACCAAAATCCATGCTCCAGGAGCACTCAAGTTGGTATTACATGAATGTTTCCCCCCTTTCTCACCCGCTTTCACCTTAGGACTATGGTGGTTAGAAGAGCTAAGAACATGTTAACTTCAATCCATTCTTTTCTATGAAATATTTGCTTTCTGAGGGTCTTGCTCTCCAGGCAGACCTATCGGGTGTTTCGGGGCTCTCTGGGGTTTGCCTGCGTGAGCAGTGCTTCCTTCCCCTCTTGTTCTCTATCCTGCTGATTTTGTTGTGACTGTAGCTTCATATTTTGTGTAGTGCGTTTGATTCTGCTCTAGCCAGCAGAGTTCTCCTTTCAACATTCTGGAAATAAGCAAAAGGAAAGAGTAATCTTAAGGAAGTTATGCTTGGGGTTACGAGAGGAAGGGATGAGTGGGTCCGGTAGGACTGACTACAGCTGCCTGAGAATGCAGCTGAGTGAAAGGCACGAGGCACACCCAGGTGCACGGACACACATCCTCACCACACTACTGAGCAGTACTTCTTGTGAGGCATTGGTGTGTGTGCAGGAGACAGCCAAGAGCTGCATGTACATGACTGTGATACAGAAAGGTGGGGACTGTGAGGGGGCAGTTGGGGGCCCTGTTTGTTTTTAGCAGTTGTTAAGGCAAAGGTTTGGGAAGTTCAGTGACTGAGAGTGTGGCAAAGGACAGGAACAGTAGACAAGCCCACCGAGGACTGACATGCAGCAGGCATACAAGCATACATCAATTTTCCTCTCTCTCTCCTTTAATTGTGAGCCATTCTTCTTTCTACTCTTTAAACTTCAATTCTATAATTATTTGTAGATTAAATATATGGAACATTTATTAGTTAAAGGTGCTTACTGAGTCTTATTATTTGTGAAACACTTTGCTTCTGCCTCAAAACCTTGTAACATCTATAAAAGTTGTCACAGCTTCCATTATGTTCCATCTTCCAGAATATGTATCCATAGTAGATAGCATACTACATTGAAATCTAAAAGGCCTCAGGTGTTTTTGTAATTTTTAAATGGACACACAATAATTACATTTATGGGGTAACTAGTGATATTTCAATACATACAGGGTATAGTGTTCAAATCACAGTAATTAGCATATCCATCACCTCAAATAAGTGTATTAATTCTTGCTGCATAAAAATTTCCATCAGAACTTAATAATTAAAAAAACACAAATATTTTTTTATGGCAGAATTTCTGTGAGTCAACATTTGAGAGCAGGTGATGGTTTGCTGGGAGGTTCTGGATCAGGCTTTCTCACGAGTTTGTGCTCAAAATGTTGACTGGAGCTTCAGTCATCCGAAGGCTTGAGCAGGGCTCTCTCTCATGGCTGATGAGTTGGTCAAGGTGTTTAGCAAGAGGCCTGAGATCATCACTTTGTAAACTACACAGGAACACCTGAGTATCCTCACAACATGGCAACTTGCTTCCTCGAGAGTAAGGAGTCCACGAGAGAGCAAGGTAGAAGAAACTGAATCATATTTTATGACTTCACCTCAGAAATCCTACATCATCCTTTCTACAATATCCTGGTAGTTACAGAATTTAGCCCATTTCAGTGTGAAGCCTATACAAGTGTATAAATACTTGGAAGCTGCCTGGATGGTTTGCTACCACACTAACCTATGGGATTGTTGTGAGAATTACCTGATTGAATGCACATACTTCCTTAGCCCGGCATGTGTTCAGCACATTTTAAGTCCTAATTAAATGTTAATTATTATAATCATCGAAAAGAATTTAAATGTTAATGCATAATTTCTGTTTTAAAATTTGGAAAATACAAATAGAGCACAGAGAAGAAATATTCAATAAATGGAAACACCCACTGCTTACACGTTTTCATGCACCTCACCTTAAACCGTACATATAACATAGAACATGCAATGACAGTTGTCAAAATAAAATATTATATCACAATCCTCATAGCTCAAAGAAGCATTATTAACTACTAAGTTTCAACATTCTACAGCAAAATTCCATATCGAGTTTACATGGTTCTTCTGAGATTATAAACAAGAAAGAAAATAAGAGAAAATCTTAAATACAGTGAATGCTCTTCAGTGTTCTTTAGGATCATAAATTTGTCACGTTCTTCTGAATACAACGAGTGTTTTACTTAAAAGACATCTTTTCATTGTACATTACAGAAACTCAGTCTATTTTAAGAGAAAGTGGAATGTTTAAGCTCACACAACTGATAAGTCAGAGGTGGAACAGCGTGGGAAACAGCTAAACCCAACAGTCAAAATGATGTCTTCAGGTCACTTCCTGTCTCATCTCTGCTTATTTCTTCTTGATTTCAATGTGTAGGCAAACTTTCTCCTATGTGGAGAAAGGAGCCACATGGTCACTAGCACCCCCTAAACTCCCACATTTATAGCATAACAGCAGAGTGGAAAAAAGATATCTCCCTCCCAGCACCCATCTGGCAACCCCAAGTCGCTTGCTCACTCCAGAGCCCATCGCTGCAGTTGGGTGAACTGATTGGCCAGCCTGACTGATGTTTCCACCCAAGAGGACAATGGTAATGGTGGTGGTGGGACAAGAATCAGGGGCTACTATTATTTTTATTTCCACCAGATAACCAAAGGAACCAGTAGGAACCTTCTGGGTAAGCATTGGGGACAAAAGCTACCAGTCTACTATGAATAAGTAGAAGGTACGATAGAAGCAATCACTAAGATGAAGTAGTAAACTAAAACAACAAATGTTTAGAATAACTGTTTCCCAATTACATATGCATGATATTTTTATTTCAGATTTTATAAAGGCAAAGGTGCAGGGTATATACTTCCTATAGCTAGAAGATTAAAATGTATGTCACTTGTGAAGAAAATCGTTCCTGCATATTACTAAAAGAATGGACCACACAATATTTTTTTAATAATCCACGACACTAATGTTTAAGAGTTGGAAGTGTAAAAAGTTGTGTATGAACTTTGTGAATTATCTCTAGACAAGTGGTTTTGAAGTAGGTTAAGAGGAATTGGCTCATGAACTATTTATGGCTGAAAGATGGTGGAGAAGCACAGAGGATTCTCAACCCCCAATATCTCAACTTTGCTTTATCAGCCTTATCTAAAGGGGTCTTGCATGATTTTCCTTTGGAAAGAAAGTTACATTGCTAACAAAAAAACCCCAAAAAAACCTAATTTGAAAATCTGATGTAATAGAAAAAAATTACTTTTACATCTCAGTGTCTGTGTATAGCTACATATTCATTCAATCAACAAACACCTGTTCATTGTCTATTATGCACAGTGGTGGGCTAAATAAATAAATAGATCTCTCTGCCTTTTTGGAGCTAGGAATTTAGGATATATCTGTTGCTGTCTTATGGTTTTTATAAGTTCAGACCAGAAACTGCTCAAACTCCACTAACATTTGATAGATGTTTAGCAAGAGCACATTAAGTGCAAGGTAATAGGTAAAGCAACATTGCAGGTAAGTGCTGAAAATGCAAAGATGGATACCAATTTATATTCTCAGAAAATCACAAATCAATACTTTTGTTTTTTATTTCAAGGGTGGTGGACTTTTAACCTCTCTTATGTTTCCACTTGAAGTGAGAAAGAAAATATGAAGTGAGAGCTGTCTCCCATATTTCTTGTTATCTCCCTTCCCCAACAACAATGAAAAATCCTTTCCATAAGGTTTAAGGAACTTATATGAAGAAAAATAACAGCAATACAATAGCTCTTGGGTGGCTAAATCACAACTCATGGACTATTTGTAGATCTCAAGAGGACTATTCAGTATCGACATCATTCTTAACAGTGGAACAATATTTCAAATGCAAAGCCTTCTTGGAGGGGAAAGCTACACGTTTTTATTTATAACATCTGTACTTTTATACAGAATTCTTCATAGAGTTTCTTAAAGTATGGTTCATGGATCACTTATATTAGAGTCACCTAGGGAGCTTCTTAAAATGCAGATTCTTGGGCTCCACTCCAGACCTTCCTAATGAAAACCTGCAGACTCCAGAAATTCAGCAATTTTAACAAGGAATTTAGGTGGGTCTTAGGCACACTGATCTCAAACCCTCTGTCTAGATAATTCTGTTGAGCCATCTCCTGTGGTTTAAGACACTAGAAAACAAAGAACAAAGAACACTCCTCTGCCCTTTTGGTTATTGGCCTTGGGCAGGAATGCAGGTTTAAATTCCCAAAAAGGATGAGGGGTTTCAAGGATACCACTCAAAACATTTTGCCCCCTTTCAGGCCTTTATTTCTGTTACCCTTTGGTTCGGTTTAGAGTGTCACCAGTGACATGGGGCTTTCTGCCTTCCTTCTCTGCCCACCTGGAGCTTGTTGGCTTACAATAATGGACAATAAGACTTATTTAATTGTTTACTAGTTACCCACAATCTATAGTGTCTGCCTTCTCAATCAATTTCTAACTACCCTCTGCTTTTTTGTAAAAATACAAATATACAAAACTTTCATCTTTGGATGGATGTAGGTAACACGAAGGGTGAATAATGCAGCAATTAAAATTTGAACAAAACAATGATGTTTTATATCTTCTAGGGTGTATGAATCATCTCAGGTGTAGCTAATCAGCATTCTTTTACCTTTCATAAACAAACTCATGAACAAAAATTCAATGGTGTAAGTAACATAAAACCACAGATCATAATCTTATTTCAAATGAAAAATGCCAAAGAATCATCAGCCGCCTCAATCCTGAAGGGAAGATGTATTCACAAAAAAGAAAGAATGGAAGGAAGAGAGAGAGGAAGGCGGAAGGAAGAAAAGATTGAAGACCTTCTTCAAAATATCGCAAAGGAACAACTGCAACCAAACATAAAGCTAAGTAGAACAAAATGTCAGAAATAGAAATTTGAAAATTTCCTTGATGTTTACTCTAAAACCCACATTCTCTAAAGCATCCATGTGCTTCCTTATTTGGTTTTATTTCTGGGACGTGGGCTCACAGCAGCAGATGTGGGAGCAAAAATGAAATCAGAAGAACTTTAGTATTCTGGAGTAAATTGCTCTCTACTGCATTAGCGAGAGAACAGATTGTAGCTAGGATAAGAGCAGTGTAAATAATTTTAAGTGTGCAATAGCACATAGCATCGATTTGAATGACCTGGCAACTTGGCGCCATCCCAGGCAATTATTCCCTAAGCAGGATTTATGTCGTGTGTTGTCAAAAAGCAGTTCAAATCTTGGATACAGATATATATTTAGAAGTTGCTGTTCTCAATTGGAAAAGACCATTGGATTGCTCTGTTATACAAATCAAACGGGCCATTTTATTTCTTTTTCTTTACATTTACTAATTGTCAGTGGTCTTAGGGAGTCATTCACCTTTTCCCAGTTATTTAAACATTTAAATCTTTTTGAATATGCACATGCAGATTTATTTAAAAAGTATATGAGAAGGAGAATAAATATTTACCATTACAAATATATAAACAAAACAAAACTAATCCTACACTTTATTTAGTTTGGGGAGTATCATTTGTAAATATATTATATATATGTATATGTATATATACATACACACATACATATACTGTTCACTATTCTGGGCTTTTAATAAAAGGACAGGAGAAATTAAAATATTTTAGCTTTTCCCCCCTTCCATTTCTTTCTGGAGAAGTGTCAAGACTCAGATTCACATAAAGAACCACATGTTAATGTCACAGCCTTAGATTGTCTGGGAAAATGCCAAAGAGCACATCAGAGTTAGTAATGAACCTTCCATTGACAACTCAGTCAGCCTTTTGACTTCACATTTTATGGCTCCCCACACACCGCTAGGGTATTTCAGGACTACAGTTGGAATGCTGAGCACAATGGTTTGCACATTCTAATCTCAGGTGCTCAGGTGCATTGGTGGATTTTTCTTTTCATTTTTCAGCTATATACCTATAAAACTGAGATTTAAACTTGCCTATAATTCTGGCAACAAACTGGCCAGTCAAGGGCTGATCTAACCTTTGACTTGCTGTAGATGTTGCTCACTTACAGCTTGCCAAAGCAAGATGGGGTCTGTATCCGAGACATCCTCAGGCAGGATTCTGAGCTACTGTATAAAATCTAAATTTATACATGTGTCACAGGTCATAGTGTGAGAAAGAGAATGCTGGGTTTTAGTACTTTGTCCGTTTAGTGTCCCCAAAATGAAACATGTTTTTTTGTCTTTATTTTTCCTATAAACCGTTTTATGAAAAAGACCTCTTTGAACCCTCTTTTATCTTATTTTGTTAATTGTGATAAGATAAACTTATTTCTCTCCAATTTTTTTTTTCCCTTCTGGGAAATCAGGCACACTAAAGCATAAGGAAGAATCTGATATTTCATATTAAGTGAGGAATTTAAAGGAGAGGTCTATTTTGACAGAATAACACTGTTCCGTTGTCTTACCAATCCTCCACTTGTAGGATGATCTGAAGTACTCCCCTCTTCCTTATGACCCCCCCCCCCACAAGAAAAATAATTGTTAACTTGTCCCAGAGAGTTGAGAAGCTGAGGAAGGCACCAGGGAGAAAAATGAAAAGTGGTCAAATAGACCCTGGCTGCAGGAAGAGAGGTTTGAATTCCTAGTGAATCAGAGAATGGAAGTGGGGACAACCCAGAGATGTGGGAAGCCACCCCCAGACTCCAGCCTTGGGAGATTTGCTGGGTGAAACAATTTGCATCCTTAGTATTCTATGTGAGTACTTGACTAAGAATAACAGTTTTTAGAGATAAACTATACCATATCCTTGTTTATTAGCAAAAAATTGTACCGGTATCGGTATATTGTTATTACTCTTAAGTTGATTCTAAGTTTCCTCATGCTGATAGGAAGCCAAAGCAGGCTTGCAGAATGAATGACTGTTAAGAAAGAGGTCTCTGCCTCTCTCTTCCTCTCTCTCCATTGTGAGTATACACATTGATTTTTTGCCGGAAGCTATTTCATTATCCCAATTAATCTTTTCAATAAATGAAGCTCAGGTGGTAGGAAGCTTGAGGCCTTCTGGGTCCTTAAGTGTAGCCTTTTGACTGAATCCAATTTTTGTAGAACAAATCTTTTTATTAAAAGGGATGCAACAGAGAAAGATAAAGTTTTTCTGGCCTCATTGGGTACATAAAAAATAGTCTTGAAATCAGAAGGCCAAAAGTTTCTCACCCTTGTGTAATCTTTCAATTTGATTATAATACACCACTGGGGCAACACCTAAAATGTAGCAGCACCAACAGAACAATGTGGGAGGTCCTTGCCTACATAATTCCATGTGGAATGCTCACCCAGGTCTTGATTTGCTCAATTTGGCAAACTCAATTTCTTTTCACCCATGGAATTTGCTACACTAATTTATTTTCTATAGACATTTACATTTTAGGAAATAAAGTTAAGTAGAAGAACATTTGAGATTAAGTCCAGAAAAATTGTGGTACAGTTACTATGTGGTTCAGCTCATTGCCTCCTATGTCACTATATTCTGCCTCAGTTATTTCCTGTGCACAGGAAAGTTAAATTATAAACCATGAAATAAAATAATCAATCATGGGCTTTTAAAGTTAATGGTGATCTTAGAAATCATCTGGTTTAAACATTTAATTTATAGTAAAAAAGCAGGTCCAGTGACTGCATGTTTTGTTCATGGAGTTCCTATTGAAGATGTCAGACTGGTCTAGATACTGGGGATAAAGTCACAAATAAAATACCCCAAGTCTATGTCCTTATGACATTTACATTTAATAGAAAAGTGAAGAAGCATAAGGGCTTTCCAGAAGACACCCATCTATGTGCTATGAAAAATAGAGGCATACGTGGCTGGATACTTTCCAGGGAGCCCTTGTACCATGTAGAGTTTGAGTGGAATGTCAGGTAGAGATAGGTGCTAACAAGAGAAATAAAGTATAAAAGAAATAGAGTCATAGGACCAGACGTGGGAGCTCTTCTGGATATGATGGGAGATGCTCTAGAGAGTGAGAGCAGATAAGCACCTCCTCTTCGGGGAGAAGTTCTAGGCAGAGGTGAGAGGTCAGTGTGGTGACTTAAGAGTGAGAAGGTGCTATGCCTGCTTGAAAGACAGCTAGAAGTATGGTTGGGATGCTGTGAGAAACAGTGAAAGTGTAGGAAATGAGATCAGAGTAATATCCACTATTCAATTATGGCTTCCAAGGCCAAGATAAGAAATTGGGAATTTATTCTGAATGTGCTAGGGAAAGATTGGCCATTGTTAGATTTCAGGGAAGAAGGTGGCAAGATGAAATTTACACTTGAACTGATTTTTCTGGCTGCTTCGTGGAGTGAAGCTGAAGGAGATACAAGAAAAGAAGCAGGATGAATGGTCAGGAGAGGATTGTAATAGAGACTCCAGGAAAAGACTGGCAATGGCTTGACAGAGGATGATAGGTAGTAATGCAGGGTCAGACTTTGGGAATACTCTGAAGCTAGAGCTAATAGGATTTGCTTGAGAGATTAGATGTGAGATGTGCGAAAAAGAGAAGAATCAGAGATGATTCCAAGCCTTTTGACATGAGCACTTTGACATGAAAGGATGGTGATGCTACTTATTAAGATGGGTACAAAGAGATGAACAGATGAGGGAAGTAAAATAAAGAAGTCAAGAGTTCAGTGTTAGGTGTGTTAAATTCATTAAGATACCTGTTAGGCATCCAAGTGTCCACGTCAAGAAGCAGTTGAATACATAAGTCTGGAGGTCAGACAAGAGTTTGGGTCTAGAAATGTAAATTTGAGAATCAGTACCATGGACTTAACCAAGATCACCGTTGGCAGACCTGAGACTTGAAGCCTAAACTTCTGCATCCTTTTTTGTTCCCCGTCTGAATGTACCTAAATGACTTATTAAAACAAAACTGACTTGGCAGAAACTTATGTGTATTATTTTTATATACATAATATATGAGTGTGTGTATATATATGTGTGTGTGTGTGTTCAAAAAAATAAGTGAAAGCTAAATTCAGTAGGAGGAAATCCTGAATATAAAAAGAGACTTAATTTTAATTTGAAAATCAGCACAGAAAAAAATAAAGGTCCTCAACTGGCCATGATGGTACAGCGAAAGTTCAAATATAGAGAAAGAGAATATCAGCTGGAGTGCATGAGCTGACCTTGACCCTGGGAGAAAGCTGAGTTAGAGACATGATGATACCGGTGTTTCATGTTCTTGAATCATGTTCTCCATGATTTGAAGAATGAATGGAAGGACCATAGATCAGTGGTAAGAAAGGATTTATTCACAGAAACAAATGCAAAAAGTTACAAAAACAAAAAGTCCTGGCAGAGAGAACCCAGGAGGGGAACAAGCTCTCCTGCTTCCTCTTTGAGGTCTGTTTTCTGGCTCTCTACTCAGGGATTTATATAGTCCCAGGAGGTTGTTTTGCCACAACTCAATGTTGACTTTTAGGGCCTGGGTGTTCCTCAGTTACAGCCAGCTATCCAATGAACTCTTGCCTTAGAAACTTACATGAAATCGACCAGCCAGAAGTGCACAGGGAGGAGACAGCAAAGGCCAGTGTCTTCCCCACAGGTGTCTGGACCTTCCAGCAAGCTGGTTCCTCCTGCCATGTAGCATCAAAAGGCCCAGGGCTAAGGTGGCAGGCCATGGAGCCACCTTGTCCTGCATCAATCATATAGTGTCAACTAGTGTCAAGATCACACAGGGCTTTGTAGAATAAGTAAAATGCCACTCAGGTATACCTGAAACACACTGTAGCCTACCATGCCCAGGTAGGTGTTCCATTTGACTCTGTTACAAAAAGGGGCGGCTATGCCCCCTAAATAGCCAGGGCTCTGCATAGAATCCTCATGGGAAGAGTTGTCAATTTCAAGTCAAAGGTAAGAGAAAGGGAAGAGGAGTCGTAGAACAGTAGAGGAACTATCAAAAGGAAGAAGTACCAGACCTGATGGTTTATCCTCTGATTGAAATGATTAAAAGCTGAAAGTATTATTTAACAAGGTATATGAAAAAGCAAGTTCTAAGAAATCATGATATTTATTCAGTAATTAGTATCATAATGGTGTTTTTGAAGAGCTACCCTGGTTATAAAAGAGAAAGAATGTCTACTATTTCACAGAAGATTCTGGATTTGGAATGCCTAATAATGAGTAACTCCATTTCCCAAAAGTGGCGCTGCTTACTTAAGACTTAACATTTCCACTTATCTTATTGATCTACATTTAAAAAGCTGTGAGATGGGCAAGGTAAGATCTTTCCTGTTTTCCAGATGAGGAAGCTAACACTCATAAGGGTGGGGATGGTGGTGGAGACAGTGTGCAACACAGGGCTACATTTAGAACTCACGCCAAAGAAAATTATGTCAGTCCCACAATCAACTTGGTGAAATAAGCAAGCATCGAGCAGAGCAGGAAGCCAGAGCTGCTGTCAATTGCCCTCCTCCCCCTCAGCCACGTATATATTTAAACTAAGTAATAATAAAACAAACTGGCAGCTGGCACTTTAGTAGTGCCAACTCTGGAGCCCCCTCAGAAGAAAACTTTTTTTCTAGATAGAGTTTGTTGTTTCTCTTTTTTATTATTCATTTACCATTTATTTTCAAGTTACATTTCTAACGAAGTAAAACACTTGAAAGTAAAAAAAATTGGGATGCACTGAGCCAAATTGCAAACAAAAGCATGCCTTGAGCAATGTGCAGGTTTTTAATTTTTTTATATTTTGCCTTTCTAGCATCTGCCTGGGATGCGCCCAGAAACACCCAGGCGCCCAGATACTGTATATTACACCCATCCCACCTCATGTCCAGACTCTGAGTTCTCCATCAGCTGGTTGTACATCATTTACATTATCCAGATGAAGATACTGGTGATCCTTTATTTATTGCCTAGTCTACCACAGTCACCAAACACACATTCAGTTCCCACAAAACCTGTGGTAGGACTATTCATTGACATTTTACAATTCAGGAAGCTGAGGCTCAGAAGAGGTAACTTGTTTAGGGACAAACAATTTGCAAATAGCTGATTCTGCAGCAGTCTTTTGCCTGCATTGCTCTAGACAGCCCATCTGAACCCCAGGCTTCCAAAAACAGTCAATTACACTTCCTTCTGAGGGAGGCAAATTGAATTTCTGGTGCTTTAAGAGATGCACAGATTAAACTGCTTCCTACCCAGAATACTGGGTTGCAATAGACACGTCTCATTTAATTCTTTGAGAGTCAGTATGAAAAGAACACCCGACAAAGATGCCCAATATCCGTGCTCCCCTGATTAAATCTGTTGCGTCCTGGGTGACTGTGCAGTTCCTGAACCACTTCCACTTTTTCTTCTGTAAAATGGGAACTATGCGAACTGACCGACCTGTTCTCCTGGGTGGTTATGCAAGAGTATAAATGAGTGAAAGTGCCTGGTGATTGAAAAACTCTCTACGAATGGGGTATGATATTTAATAAGATATGTACAGTGAATTATACAGCAAAGGGAACAGAAAGGGACTTGTGTAGCAGAAGCCCCAGAGAAAAGAACCCGTTTTCGTGAAATCCTGAGGAGGGACTGAATCCGCTGGTGCTGCCAACATGTGCCAAATGCGTCTCTCAGCTTGCTCCATCAGTAGCAGGTGTTCATAGGCTGGGAGGAGGGAGCGTGAGCGTCCCCTCCAATTTGCCTGTCTTTCACTTGTCAAGGGTTTTGACAGGCACTTTGCAGTTCTTTGTCACACAGTTCTAAGCACTGCTGCACAGCATGCTGCTTACAGTATCCCCAAGCCATGGAACTTGGAGAATTCCCTCTTAGAGCTTCTATTTGACCACAGGTCCAGAGTGCGAGTGTCGGTAGCCCTTCGTCTTGACTTGTGCCTGCTTCATTCATCCTCAGATGGGCAAGCACACAGGTACAACTGTGCCTCACTGGCAATGGGGCTCTGCACCTGATTAGACGTCAGATTTGATTTTTGTGTTTTTTTTTTTAAGTACTAACACATCCCTTCTCCTTGCTTCCTTGTACCCTGTGTATAATCTTCATCACCATCACCTTTTTAAAGGTCTTTCTCCTCAAGTGGACTCTCAACTTTGGGAACAGGAAACCTACAGTATTCCTAACACACATAGAAGAGGGCCTGGTGTTAAAAACTAAACTTGGGCATGTTGATTCCCCCAACCCCTAGAGAAACATTCATTAAAATTTCAGAGTTTGTTAGAGCAGACAGCGATTCATGAATTAGGCAGCACCAAACCACAAGTGGCTTGGACTTCACAAAGGGGACAGAAGGGACAATTTTATGAGCTGTTCAGGGAAGCGAGACAAAGAAAATATTTCATCAGGTAAAATGGAAGGTCCCTAGTTAGAGGTTGGTGGGCAGTTTCTGAACTGGTAAAGTTCCTGGTTAGAAGTTAATAGTCAGTTTCTAGTTGGTTAAGCTTCAGTTTTGTTTTGCTGGAGTATGAACATTCACAGGGATTGGTTCTCCTTGCTTATGCAGGAATCAAAAGCACTGGAGCTGTCTCAGCCTCATGGCCTCCAGATTAATTCTCCTAACACTGCTTTAAAACAAAATAAATATATATTGAATTACTGTATTAACAATGCATCTTCGGTGCATGAAAATGATAGTTTTCTTAAGGGAAATAAGGCTAGATTTCTTCCACTTATTGAAAGGTTTTTGGTGATATCCTGATGAGAATCTCTGCCTAAGACTGACTCCTGGTCCCAGACTTAATGGCTATTTCTGTAGTTGACTATCATAGTGATGAAGTCACCTGTGGCCTTCACTGTGCCCACTCAACTTCACATATAAGGGCACTCCATTTTTAAAAAATGATCATCAAATACCTCTAGGTACAGGATAGAACGCACAGCACATTTTTATTGGTCTGACTTGCTCACTTACTGGTAGCATCTTTTCCTTTG
The DNA here is from genome assembly GCA_963574355.1 of Loris lydekkerianus. Lineage (NCBI taxonomy): Eukaryota > Metazoa > Chordata > Mammalia > Primates > Lorisidae > Loris > Loris lydekkerianus. The sequence continues at coordinate 15,647 of CAUYPK010152028.1, forward strand.
CTAAGGTTTTTTGTTATTTTAGACACAGCATAAATAACGTAAAGTGTTTAATTTAATTCACATCAGTAAGCCAGTATTATGCAGAGTGAAACTGAAGAAAGGATTTTCCTATTTGGGTTCTTTGGAAATAAAAAGGGAACACACACACACAGCCCATCACCACCACCACCGGTTCCAACCTTTCCCTCCTTCTCCCTTATTTCTTTTAAATGCCTGGGCAGTTATGCCAGCTAGGAAGGGGTTTCATGTTTCATGCTTTGGGCAGGATCTGATCTCAGAGACTCAGAAAGGACCTCTCCTTTTCCCGGTACAATTGTTTGGTTGGCCAGGGGCATTAATTGGGGCAAGGATGGCTAAATTCCTCTGAAGCATCAGGCATTTGCAGCTGAAAGATGCTAGGGAGTAGACTTGAGGGTGCAAGGGTCTACTCTGTGGCAGCTTCCCAGGTTTACTGCAGAGTGCCACTTCAGTTTTCTGTCTCTCAGTCCTCATTGCTGTCTTTGTTCTTTGGAATCAAGGAGAGTACATCTCTTTCTTCAAACAGAGATTATAAGAAGTGCAAATCTTAGTGCCAAAAAAAAAAAAAAAAAAAAAGAAAAAGAAAGGAAAGGAAAGAAAAGAAAAGAAAATTGCTTAATTTGATCTGCTGACTTCAGAGAGCATAAACTTTATGTTCTTAAATGCTAAGTGACTTGCCCAAGAGCATATTAGGAGCTGGTGGCAGAACTGGGATTAGAACCTGGGTCTCTTGGCTTCAATCAGATGTTCTTTCCATTACATTATAATCAAAAACTGCTGAACAGAGGCCTGGTTCAGCTACACAAGAGTTTCATCAAGTTTAAAAATGTTAAGCCTGATGGGCTTGTTAAAAAACAAATTGGTGGGCCTAGCCCTCCAGGGCTTCTGTTTCAGTAGTAAATCAGGCTAGGAGCTGAGAAATTGCATTTCTATGAGTTCTCAGGTGCTGCTGAGTCCAGGAAGCAAACCTTGAAACCACTCAAGTTATCAAATGGAACAAATATTTTGTTCCTTTCTCATTTATTTTTTCAGCCCTTTATTCACTCAATCAAATATTTTCTGAGCATCAACCAAGCACACATTTGATTCTAGGGCTGGGAAACATGAAGAATGGCAAAAGCACAGCCTTCCTATTGAGGACTTCACTACCAGGAGGGAGAGACAGACGCATAAACAAGCAATCCTCAGAGGGCCATTAAGTTCAGGGGTGAAATCTGTACAAAGTCAATGCTTGTGCAGTCCTCAGAGTAACCAAAGCAGAGACTTTTCAAGGAAGGCTTCCCAGGACAGGGACAGTCAGTCAGGGCCTTGAAGGACAAGTAGGATTTCCCCAGATGAAGCAGGGAGGGAAAGCTACTCCTACCTGAGGCATAGAATATGCAAAGACACTCTCTGACTAGTAAGAAAGGCAGCAGTGCAGGGGGTGCGGAGCAGCAGTCTGGGGGTGGAAAAAGGTGAAGCTAGAAATAAAGAGAGTGAACCAATGAAAGGAGTTTCATCCTCTGACAAAAAATGGGATTCATCTTGTGCTCAACAAGGACGCTGAAGAGTTTTAAGCAGAAACATGTTTTAGGGTAGCTTGAGCTATAGTGGAGGGTAAATGAAAGGGGTTTTCTAAAAGCAAGGAGAAATTAAGAATCTATTAGAGTTATTTACAGGGTACCAAAAGTCACGCCTAAAGTCATCATACCTAAGGAAAATAGGAAATTGTAGCTAATTGTACGTTTATTTACAAAATAGTCATTACAGAATGTTACAAAGAGGTGGCCAATACATGGAGAATATTTTGTAAATATTTTGTAAAATTTTTAAGGACTATTTTGTAAATAAGATACATTCATCTATAATTTCACATTTTCTCTATGGATGGTGATTTTAGGGGGGACTTTTGGGACATACAAGAGAAATAATGATACCTGGCCCAAAATAATAGCAATGAGAATGAAGAGGAAAGAGGATTAAAGGGTTAAAATAACCAGAATTCATCAATAGATCAGAAGTAAAGAATGAGAGTAAGGAGGAAATGGTATCTAACTTGATCGGCTGATGAGATGAGGATGCTATTAATAGAGCCAGGAAACAGAGGATAGGTCAGGGGAAAGAACTATAGGTTCATTTAGGAGATGTTGGGACTCTGGTACTACATCATAGAAATGTTCTGTGACTGGAAAATATAATTTGAAAGTTCAGGAGACTGGTCCAAGGTCATGATAGAGATTGGGATAAAGTCTTGAAGAGAAGAGAATGAGCTCAGAGAGATGAGATAAATTTCTTGTCCTGGATTAACATGTACAAGCTATCAGAGTGATAAAGCCTCAATTATAAAGAAGAGGAAACCAAGAGATGAATGACACATCTTAAACTAAGGGCTAACCAAGGAAAAAGTGAAAACCAGATTTAAAACTTCTAATTTTTATACCTGAATATTTTAGGAAGGGATGCTAATAAAACATCTGGAGCAACATATATTTCCAATTAGTGTTCTTAGCCAAGCCACTACTAGCTCATCACTTGCGATCTTCTTTGGGAAAATTCTTTTTCTCTTTTTTGAGTGTTAAATTGAACTCTATTCTTATTTTATTTTATCATTTAAAATTTCAGATTGGAGTGGAGCCTGTGGCTCAAAGGAGTAGGGTGCCAGTCCCATACGCCGTAGGTGGCAAGTTCAAACCCAACCCCAGCCACACCAAAAAAAAAAAAAAAAAAAAAAAAAAAATTCAGATTGATGTGAGGGTACAAATGTTAAGGTGGTGTTGTTTTGGTTTCTAAGGTAAAGTTCAAGTTGTAGTTGAGCCCTTCACCCAGGAGGTGTGCCATATCCTCTTACATGGTGCACATTTGGTGAGAACTTGCCCATCACCCTCCTTCCTTCCTTTTTCTCTTTCCCCTTTTCCCCCTCCCCCTCACTAGAACATACTTGTTTTTTTCTCTCATGTGGATGTATAGTTGTTTATATATTGGTTTCATATTATTATCGAGTACATCAGATACTTGCTTTTTTATTCTTGTGATGCTTTACTAAGAAGAATGTGTTTCAACTCCATCCAGGTAAATACAAAAGATGAAAAAGTCTCCATCCTTTCTTATGGCTGAATAGTACTCTGTGGATGAGGGATTGACAAACTGTTAATCCATCATTGGTTGATGGGCACTTGGTTTGCTTTTATGTCTTGGTCATTGTGAATTGAGCTGCAATAAACATTCTAGTGCAAATATCCTTGTAGTAATGAGATTGTGTGATCAAATGGAAGATAGAGGTTGTACTAATTTGCAATCCCACCAATAGTGCAACAATATTCCCTCTCTCCACATCCATGCCTGCATCTGCAGCTTCAGGATTAGGGATACTGGCTATTCTCACTGGGATTAGGTAAGATTCCAGAGTGGTTTTGATTTGCATTTCTGTGACGATTAGGGATGATGAGCATTTTTTCTTGTGCTTGTTGGCAATTTATCTGTCTTATTCAGAGAAGTTTTTGTTCAGGTGTCTTCCCCACTTGTGTGGTTTATTCTTTTCTTGTTGATATATTTGAGTTCTCTGTAGATTCTAGTTATTGGCCCTTTGTCAGATTCATAGTATGCAAGTATCTTCTCCCACTCTGACGGTTGTCTCTGCTTTAGTTGTGGCACCCTTAGCTGTGCAGAAGCTTTGTAGCTTGATCATGTCCCATTTATTTATTTTTGGTGTTGATGCAATTACCAAGGGGTTTGCTTCATAAAATCTTTTCCCAGGCTGATTTTTTCAAAAGTTTTTACCACACTTTCTTCTGGGATTTTTATTGTTTCATGTCTCAATTTTAAATCTTTTATCCAGCAAGAGACAGTTTGTCAGTGGTGAGAGGGGCAGGTCAAATTTCAGGCTTATACATGTGGCTAACTAGTTCTCCCTGAACCAATTATTAAATAAGGATTCTTCTCTTCAGTGTATGTTTTTGTTTGATTTATCAAAGATCAGATGGCAATACATGGCTCGGTTCATTCTTAGGTTCTCAATTCTATTCCATAGATTTACATCTCTATTTTTGTGCCAGTACCATGCTGTTTTAATCACTATAAACTTGTAACATAACCAGAAGTCCGGTAACATGATGCCTCCAGATTTGTTTCACATTTCAGTTTAAAAAGTATAATTAATATAAAAAATAAGCTGAAAACACACATAAGGAGGAACCAGCAGAAGAATCCTAGCAACATGAAAAATCAGAGCACATCAACTGCACTAAGAGATTATAAGAGAGATACAGCAGAAAATATTGTCCACAGAAAAGTTGTTTAAATGTCAGAAAATGGAGGTCGGATTAAAGATGGCAGCTGAGTAACAGCTTCCCTGTAACTGGGCCTGGCGAATCTGGGGAGACAAGACTCCAGACATCTCTGGCCGGTGGGACCTGCCTACAATCATCCCTTTGAGGACACAGAGAGCCAGCAA
>CAUYPK010152031.1:0-47722 GCA_963574355.1 Loris lydekkerianus
AGCTTTTTAATTTGATCAGGTTAGATAAGTAATACTTAAAGCATAGTCATGAAACAGTAGCGGCAGCATCACCTGAGAACTTAAAAGTCCAAACTCCCAGGACACCTCCCTAGAAATGCTAAGGATGGCAGACCAGCAAACGTGCCAGCCCCATATGCCAGAGGTGGTGGGTTCAAACCCAGCCCTGGCCAAAAAAAAAAAAGAAAAAAAAGAAAGAAAGAAAGAAAGAAAGAAAGAAAAGAAAACCACCCCGAGATAACATCTAACCCCAGTGAGAATGACCCACATCACAAAATTTCAAAACGGCAGATGCTGGTGTGGATATGGAGAGAAGGGAACACTTTTACACTGCTGGTGGGACTGTAAACTTTTTGGAAGGAAGTATGGAGAACCCTCAAAGAACTCAAGCTAGACCTCCCATTTGATCCTGCAATCCCATTACTAGGCATCTACCCAGAGGGAAAAAATTCCTTTTATCATAAGGACACTTGCACTAGACTGTTTATTGCAGCTCAATTTACAATCGTCAAAATGTGAAAACAGCCTAAATGCCCACCAACCCAGGAATGGATTAACAAGCTGCAATATATGTACATCATGGAATACTATTCAGCCATTAAAAAAACGGAGACTTACTTGGGTGGAAGTAGAACACATTATTCTTAGTAAAGCATCACAAGAATGGAGAAGCTTGAGTCCTATGTATTCAATTTTGGTATGAGGACAATTAATGACATGGTGGGGGTGGGGGAAATGAGAGCAGAGAAAAAAAGAAGGAGGGTGGGGTGGAGGAAAGGAAGAGCAGAGAGAGGGATGGGGCCTTGGTGTGTGCCACACCTTTGGGGGGCAAGACACAATTTTAAGAGGGACTTTACGTAACAAATGCAATCAGTGTGACCTGGTTTCTTGCACATTCAATGAATCCCCAACAACAACAACAAAAAAATCTTTGATGTTAGTATTTATGCAGAACTTTCACAGGTTGGTCATTCCCAAGATATGAGTGAGATGGGCATAAGGTAAGGCAGTACTAGGGATATTCCGTAAATACACAGAGACTGGAAGTGGTGCTGTACTGCAGGCCTCACAGTGAATCTGTGCTCAAGTTGGAACAAAACCAGGATTTTTCTGGACATCTGTTTCAGTGTCCTTCCCATTAAGCTGGGTTGCCCTCTATTGGCTGGTCAATAATGGCCACAACCACCCTCTCTCCCCTCCCAGGTCAGGCTGAAAGGCTGCCCTTTTATTGAGTGTTGTGAGCATGCTTCTGGGAGGCTCGTATTTGTGAAGCATCTGTTTGTTTGGAGCAAGGTGTGTAGTCTAGAATTAGGTTCCCACTTTCACAGGTTCTGCAAGTGGAAACTGTTCCATCTGCCTCTCCCTTGTCACCAGGCTATATGCTAGGCAGTGTCTAAATCCAGGCTCTCTGAGACCAAGTCCTCCACTGTCTGGCTTTCCTAGACCAGACTTAAGACAGATTCCTTCAACCCCTCTTCCCCACTGGGTCTGGTTCTTGGCTTACAGAGACCAGTTTTAGCAAAGAAACTTGCTAAGCCAGTTTATGGAGAATCCCTCCCCCCTGATATCTAATCAAGCTTCTGCTCCTCCATCCTTGATATCTAATCAAGTTCCTCTTCCTCCTCACCCTTGACACCTAACCAAGCAATTTTCTATCCTCTCCTCACCCTGCACCTTGGCTATAAATCTCCACTGATCCTTGTGTATGTGGAGTTGAGTCCAGCCTCTCCCTTATGGCAGTGGTCTTGATTAAAGTCTGTCTTACAGGTGTCCACTGGATTATTTGTCTTTAATACCAGGAAAGCACTTGAGGCTTTCTCCTTCTGTGCCCTACCTGGACACCAAGGGACATATATGTCTGTGTCCTCAAAATTGTCCTTAAAACTTGAATGACTTGTCAACCAGCCTGTGAACCCTTAGCCCTTGAAGTGGTGCAGAATTTACCCATACCCTTCTCAAACTGACTTTTGCCCACACCCAGGTCTGGAGGCCCTGCTATCCTCGGGAAGGGGGCAGAAATGCTTTAACCTTCGACCAGTTTGTCCCCTTCCTATGCTCTGTAGAGACCTCCTACTGTTTCTACCCGCTGATCTCCAGAGTCTCATGCATCCTGGGTGAAGCCATGCTGGTTCTAGAGAGGGGCTGGCAGTGCCGAGACCCTGGGGGAGGGGAGCAGGGACGGCCCTGAGGCTTTCTAAGCTGCTCAACCAACGGTAGGAGAGGCAGGCATGAAAACCAATGAGCAAGTTACAAAGACCAGCTCCAAGCACTTAGTCCTGGGAAGCCACAGAGAGGCTCCATCTTTTGGCTACCCTGTTTCCTTCTTCCCTTTTCCCTTTCCAGAATCACAGCGGTCTTCTCCAGGCTGAGCAGGCTCGTCTACTGCTGTTATTACGGCTGCTGCTGCTCTCAGATGCCTGTGTGTGCGCGCGCGTGTTCATGCGTGCATGCGCACCCAAGCGCGCGAGAGTGTGTGTGTATGTGTGTGAGCGTGTGTGCGTATTTTCTCCAGAGTGACTGGTTTGTGCTGTCATCAGCCGTTGTTTTGGTAAATGGCGAGTTAAACAGATATATCCAAGCGTAAAATCTAAAAAATGTTCCCTCTGGGCGCCCGGGGGGTGTTGTTTGAAATCAACTACATATCAATTGAGCGGCGGCGAGCGGATCCGATGATAAATTCCAGTCCACAGACGCCTTATAAATTACATTTTTTTGTTCGCGATCTTGCCTCATCTCAGCTCCCCAGAGGCCCTTAGACTGAGAACTATGATTGTGCTGGAGAAACGTTTGCTCAGCTTGAGCAAGGCCATTAGCATTGCATGCGCCAGTCCGTGCCTGTGCTCCCCCCTCCCCCAGTCCCCTCCCCCGCCCCTTTAACAAAATACAATATGTGCCGGGTAATTTTTCTGTTCATTATCTCATTGTTTTCTGTAACTACAAGGTTAGATTGAATTACTGCGGGCTCCGCCGTCTATTTGTAATTCTCCTTCCATGCCGAGCTGCTAATGAATGGGCAATTTAGTCAATTCTTTGTAACTGCTTCTTCTGTGCGTCAGCCACTTAATTACTCTGAGCCTTTCTCACTGCTGCTTTATTGCATGGAAAGTCGGGGCTGCTTTGAGGGCTTGGCACGGGATCTCCAGCTTCCAAAAAGAAAAAAAAAAAAGGAAAAAATTGTCAGAGGCAACCAGGATTCTGTATCCTCCACGCTTCCTCCACCTGCGGTGGCTGCAGTAACATTAGTGGCCTCACCACACAGCCCGTTTTATCTGCACACGGGGTTTATCTTCTTCCTTCCTGTCTGACAGTTGCCTTAATCTTGGTCGCGGCAGACACCGTCAGGGTGGCAGGAAGGTGCAGTCCCTTGCGCAGAGAACAGCCTCGTAAGGGGTGGTGCTAGTGCGTTAAAACATTATTATTATTAGCCTAAGAAGTATGCTACCTACCCCATTGCCAGCATCTCTAAATCATAGATGGAGTCCCATTCTGGGACATTCAGTGTTTCCTCTTTGCCTTTGTACAGAACGCTTGGCCCTCCTAACAAAAGGGAACAGGGTGGTGTGTTTATTATCCCCATTCAACAAAGAGAAATGCCAAGTCTGTGTGTGAAGGGACTTGCTCAGGTCAACCAACCAGGTATAGCACGACCAGGACTTGCACTCAGGTCACCTGAGGCACCTCTGATCTTCTCACCCCCCCCCACTCCCCCCCACTGCCGAAGAGGAAACTTAAGACTATTGTTCTATAGCTGGGCTGAAGTGTCCTAAGGTGGAAATAGAGAAGATTGGCCTTACGGGGACCTTCCAGAGTTATTCTGGAAAGGGAAGAGACCTAAGAGGCAGTGGCTGGGAGGCGGAAACCCCCAAGGAACTGGGAACTCATTAAATAGAACATCCATTTACAAAGTGGTACCTTTGGATACATCTGTCACACTACCAGGATGTTTCATGTGCCCCAGAGTTAGAGCACATATAATTTATCGTCCAAACTGGGATATGTTAGAAAATGAAAGATGCACAGTGACTAATCATGCTGCAGCCACAGAAGTGAACTGGGGCTGCCCAGAGCAAACCGGGTCATGTGGTCACCTCGCCCAGATGAATGAGAATGTGTGAATCTTGTGCCAACATGTCTCAGACCTGAGCTTTTTTGACGACAATTCTTAGAGAGGAGCCTGCCAGCTGGATCCACCCCTGTGATTACAAACACTCCCTGCTGCTCTATATCCAGCGCTGTGTAGAAGCTAAGGGGAGCTTTACCCATGCAGAAACTGATGGATTCAGGAGTACTGAGGGGCGCCCAGCTAGGTAATAGAGACGTAAGACTAAGAAGAGAAGGTTTTCTGGCTGTTCTAGCAGAAGGTAGGTAAATGGTTCTCTGAATGTTCCTGATTTCCCCAGACAGGCCTCTGAACACAGCAAGCCCCTACTTAAAAGGAAAGCTCTAGTGCCCCTTTGGGATCTGGTTCATTCCTCTTCATCCTTTGGATGTCACTTCCTTCAGGAAGCCTCCCCTGATCTCTGAGATTACAGTAAGGCCCCCTTTCTTCTACTTCATGGCATTCTATTCTTTTCATCTTCATTATCTCTCACAGTTATTACCTATTTGCGTAGTTATGTGCTCAATGTCTTTCTTTCCTCTCCCCCACCCAACCCTGATTCTGTGTCATGTGGCCCTCAGTAAATGCTTGTTCAACACTAAGTCACACTTAGTTTGCATTTCTCTTACTGATATATCATAGTTGTACTTATTTTGGGGGTGCGTGTGATATTTTGATATATGTATACAATGTGTAATGATCACATCATTGATCATTAATGGGAATATCCATCACCTTAAATATTTATCTTTTCTTTGTGATGGGAGAATTTCAACTCTTCTAGCTATTTTGCAATATAAAATAAATTATTGTTAACTATAATTTCCCTACAGTACTATTGAATACTAAAACTTATTGCTTTTATCTCACTGTACCCCTTAACCATCTTCTCCTTCACCCCTCCTCCCTTCCCTTCCAGCCTCTGTTAACCACCATTCTGGCTTTCATCTAAATAGCTTTCCTAGGTCCCAGGTACTTCTCTAAGTGGTTTACAGATTTTACTCATGAAACCTCATAGCAATTCTATTATTATATCTATTTTACCAGTAAGGAAATTAACATCCAGAGAGGTTAGCTAACTTGTCATGGGGGATGCAGGATTTGAATTCAGGCAGTCTGGACCTTAAGTCTAGAAATAGCATGGAGCTTGGAGCTAGCAGATGTTAACCTCCAGGACTGGCTCTGTTTTATGTTAGCATTGTGCCTTTGGACAAGTCATGGAGTCCCCAGGCCACACTTTGCTTTCCTGTGCAGTAGAGGTTACAATAAACCTTCATACGTCTTGCCATTTTGCCAAGAGTGGCGAATGAAATAGTGTTATGTGTGTTTAAAATTCCATGGTTCTCTGCAAATGGAGGTATGATGGTTAGTGGAAGATAGCCTTCCCACCCCCCACATCAGCCCCACTGCTGTCCCCATCGTTCCATGGACACTACATCATTACTAACTTCTCACCTTCACTCATGAGCCAAAGCTTTGGAGGCCCATTTCCTTCTCTCTTGTTGGCACCCCAGGGCCCAGTGCAGACGTGGAAACATTTGTGAAACTGAACAGAGCCAGCCACCTTTCTGGGTCTAGCTCTAGTTGCTTCCTCTGCCGGAAATCGTCCTGGCTTGCTCCAGGCCTTTCTCATCTCTCTTCTGAGCTCCTTGTAGGCCACCCAATCTGCAACAACACAAAGCATTCTGTTCTGTCCTGGTTCTATCCTCTCCATCTAACTGCAAGGTTGTGAAATCAGTTTAGTGGGCTACAACCAGGAGGAGGAGGAAGAGGGAAGAGAGAAGTAGGTAAAATTCTAGAGAGAAAATACTGGAACGCATCATGCTTGGTGAGGTGAAGAATTATATCAGGACACTCTTGTTCCAGTTATATCTGCTTACACACACACATACACACACACACACATGTGGGTGTTGAGTCACAGTGTGAAATGTACGTCTTAATCTGAGGATTAGTCTAGAAAGTTCTGCCAACTGTGCTGGAGGGTCACATTTGTGAGAGCTTGTCAGCAGGAGCTGAGTCGTCCTCTCTGACACAGTGATCATTCACCTCTCCCAGTGCTTTCTTTCCCCAGACAGAACAAGGTGCTGTCTCTGCTGCCCACCCATGTACACCCCTAGAGGTCTGGAGGGCGTTAAGTACTAAGGGACCCCAAGGGTGTCCTCTCATGTTCCCTGGTACTTGGGTTTTCAGGGGAGGAGGAACTGCCTCATCCTCTCCTGTGGGGTTCCTACATGGCTTCGGGTTTCTGTCCCACCTCTGATATGGGCTGTCCCCCAGCAGGTCCTCTACCTCTCCTTGGGTTCCTGGGTGTCCTGATGCGGGCATTGCTTCCTGCAGGGCAGGGCAATGTCTTTTCTGTTTCCTCTTCTCTCCTGTCTGCTTCCATTGTGGAGCAATTACTCATGTCTTAAGGTTTGCTATTATTTTGCAGCCCTTAGCCTCAGTTTCCTCAGCTATTATTGCATCCTCATGGGATCCTGAAGAGAATAGAATTCAATAACAGAAAACATACATGCAGGTCCCAGCACAAAGGAAACACTGAGTAAGTCCTCTCTGCCTCTTCCCCTCCATCCTCTCCCCCTTCCAGCTGTAGTTGGGATGGGGGTAGGAGGAGGGCTGGGGGATTAACATGTGCAGGGCTCATGCTGCTTCCTGTGACCACAGCCAAGTTCCATGTGTACCCAGTGTCCACCTAGAGCTGGGACCAGGGACTCTCCACACTGCTGGAGACATAACACCAGAGCTTCTCTTTTACAGGTTTGATTTCTATTTTAAAGGAAGCAGTGCTGGGGCCTCTCCCAAGTCAGGAGCAGACATGTCCTGTCCTTGTTTATTATCTAAGCAGGCTCTGTGGCCATGGGAAATACAAATCCCTGTCCTCGTGGATCTTTCATTCTGTAAAATAACAATGGCCAATCTCACAGCATTCCTCTCTGCCAGGCTTTGTTCTAGGCACTTTCTGTAAATTTACTCATTTTATGCTCATGACAACCCTGTAAGGTGAGTATTGAATAGAGGGTGAATAGAGTTCCCATTCTACAGATGAGGAATATTGTTACAGTTCAGAACCTTTCCCAAAATCCCCTAGGCAACCAGCAGCAGAATTCACATTCAGCCCGGTTCCAGTACAGAACTCAGAGGGAAAGGCCTGGGTGCCTTCAATCCCCTTTCAGATAGTATGCAACATTTCAGCCCAATCCTTTGGGAAAACACCCAGGTTTTTAAAAAGTTTGTTCTCTCTGACACAATATTAAGATTCTAAGAAACAATGCTGAATCAAGACCATGTATTGTGAAGATGCTTTTCACGGTATCATTTTAAAAGAAGGAAAGAGAAAAAACTTAACTGTCAGTACAAAGGTGTCCAAGTCTCATCCTGAATACTAGTGGACCTGAGATGGCCTTTCTGGCAGGCCCCACCCACATACAGCTCCTCAGTGACAAGGAGCAAAGGGCTCTCTGTCTGCCTGCCATCTCACTGACTTGCTGACTACTGAGGGCAGGGACTCTGTTTTACCAACCCCCGAATCCCTCACTTAACGAGAGACTAGGAAACCCTAGGACCTTGATGTCTACAGAAAAAAGAAGTGATAATGACGGAGTCTAGATGGTGGTTGATATGGAGTTACCTATAACATTCTTTCACTTTTGCTGTACCTTTGAAATTTTTCAAAGTAAAATGTTGGAATAGGGGAGGAAAAATAAATGAAGGAAATGTATAAGCAGATTATAATAGTATGGAAAATGTTTATGCACATGAAAAAAAAGCGGGACACAAATGAAAATTATACCCGCAAAAATGTATGTGGAAAAAACGGTGGAAGGAAATACATAAACTACACAAACTATTTAGTAGAGTTTGGGGACAGTGACACTACATGTGATCTGTAACATTTCTCTTTTCTTGTATTTTCCGTATCTCCTGCCATGAACACCTTTCACTCCCACAATGAAATAGACTTCTTGTCTGCTGAGAGCCTTCAGCCCAGGGTTTTCTAATAAACCATGGGTCCCGATTTTATCAAATCCAGTGCATAAAACAAAGACAAACTTTGACTCCATAAGAGAAGTCTGTGCTTTATGGCATGATTTCCAGCAAGGCATCCTCATGGCTGATGTCAGGTGGTGTCAGACCACCCTCCTTTACCCAAGACTGAGTCAACCATTCCTTGCCCCGCACTCCAGGTTTGGAGCCTGTAGAGGTATTGTGGTCCCTCAGCTACCTCTCATGTAAGAGCACAGTGCCCTAAGCAAACAGTTAATGGCTAGCCCATAAAGGCAGCCCACATGGCCATTAGGAGAGGAAACTACCAGGAGACCTTGCCCAACCCGACCTGGCATGTCAATGATGCCACCCTTCCCCCCCTGCCTCACTGACCTGCACCAATGTCTCCCTCAGGCCACCCTGATCTCCCCAGCTTGGCTGTCATGACCGTGGCTACTACTTGCTGAAGACCCCCAGAGCTGTGAGTTTCTGTGCCCATTCCCACGTGGACACTAGTCTCTAAGCACGCTATCCACCAGTCTGTCCACTTGACCTGTATTCCTAGTACCCAGCCATGACTTCAGGCATGAGGCTTGGATGAGGCCAAAGCTGATATCCTGCATGGAGAACTTTGTGAATCTACTAGAAACTGCTGAGCCCTTGGTCCTGACCTAGCTCTCACTAGGCAGTGCTCTTGAGCAAGTTCTGAAATCTCCATGGTGGCAGCTTCCATTTTTCAAAAGGAACTAACATTTATTAAGCATCTATAATCAGTCAGAGGCTATGCTATGGGTTCGGTTAATTCTCACCTGATATTTCGGCATCTAATTACGATCCTTATTTTCCCAGTGAGGTAACTTAGGCTCAGGGAGGTTAAATAACTTTAATAAGGTCAAAGCTCCTAAGTGACTAAACCCAGATTTGAACAAAACTTCTAAAACTATAACTGTTAAACAAATGAAAGGAATTATGAACGTTTTGAACCTGCAGGCACTCTCTTTGACAATACAAGTACAATTGGAGAGCTAATTGTCAGTCATTCACATCTGACTGGGAATTAATAAGAAGGATTTCTTCCTTGGCTTCAGCCCAAGCTCCAGACACCACACGGGGAATTTGCAGTCATTCACACCATAGTGTGAATTAATCAGAGAAAATTCTTCCCTGATAGCTGCCCAGGACCTACTACCTAGAAAAGAGGATTTGGGTTAATGGGAAGTGAATGATAGAAGGAATAATTTTGGACAAAGGGCAGTTGCATGAAGGGGGAAGGCCCTGTTGTGTCCTGACAGTAATGCAAAAGCCTTAACCCAGGGACAGAGAGGATGACGACTTGAAACAAAGTACACTTCCATTAACTTTCTCTTTGTGGCTAGGGAGTAGCCTTCTGCCTATGGTTTCAGATTACTGAGAGAATCAGGAGTGTTGGCTTCTCAACCAAAGGCCCTGGGAGTGGGGGATTTGCCTGGAATTAAACCTCAAAATCCAGTTGTGGAGCAGAAAAAGCAGTTGTGGCTCATCACCCAGGAGCACTGGACCATGTGATGTGGGGAAGGTCTTTCTTCTACCCTGGACTCCAGGGTCCTCTCAAAAGAAACACCCCCAGTGTTAACACTGTGATTTCATATATTAGCACTAATCTTGGGTTCATCTTAAAAGGTCAAGGTCTCCAACATGCCCCTAAGAAGACACAGGTGGCAGTGGGGAGAAGGAGGCTGGGTCACCTACTCCCCCTGTGCCTGAAGAAGAGATACACAGTTACTGTCAGTTGCTCAGTACTGACTTTGGTTGAGGCCCATCTCTCCTTGCTCTGAAACCAGCTCTTGCCCTGTCTGTCCCCTGCATGGGCCAGCAAGCTTTCAGAAGCAGAGACTGGATTTTGTCTTTTCCAAACCCTTAGCATCATCCATTGTTCCTGACACCATGGTGCTGCACTTGCTCATTGTAGGTTTGTGGTACTAATGAACAGAAAAATGGAATTTGCACCTATTAGAATTATTTTCATAAAACTCTGTCTTAAGAAGCAGGAGAGATCATTTTGGGAACCAGAAGATAAAACTTACATTTAACCCAGGCTTTTATTTTTCTACCTCTTTCCTTCAACCATTACAAGATGCAACTCCCACTTAACAGATGCAAAAACTGAGACCCAGATAATGATGTGACTTAGACTGTTACATATTCAAAGCAGGAAGGACAGGGATTCCCTGTCATCTTTTAGATTCCTTAGTATTACATATGAGGAAATTGAGCCCCAAAGAGTAAGGTGATGACGGCATAATAAGAATCCACAGATCATCTGTGGTAGGGTGGGGGGACAAGAGTGCCGCTCCCAAATCAAATCTTAAAACAGAGCTCAAGCAGCCTTGGAATTCAGCTCCAGGTTCCCATGGCAACTATGTGGAACAAACCATCTTCTTTGGGTAGCGTTGACTCATTCTTTACATTTTTTTCTCCTTTCAGGTGAAATATACTCTTCACTCTCCCCAAATAGACTCATTTATGAAAGGAAGAGACTAGGACTCCTTCTAGAAACAGGTATCCAGGCAGGAAATAGAGATCCTGGCTGACAGAGGCCTGGGGAGGCTTCTGGATTTGTGAGTGTGTCTAAATAGAATTAATGACATGGAGAAAACCATTCTGGAATCTCTGTTTGAAATTTCTTGGCTTATCTTTGCAGCCCCTTTCTGTACATCTCATTCTGAGTAATAGCAGCCCTTAATCATACAGAATATGTTACATATACCTGAAATCTCATGCTTCCCTAGAGGTTTTTACCATACTTACTTCATTTGATACTGAGACATAAATAGGGTAGGTATTGCCATTTTCCAGGTAGGGAAACTGAGGCCCAGGAAGGTGAAGGCTGCAGGGCTAGTGGGTGTCAGACCTTTACTAGATACTCTGGATACCTTAGCAAAGGCCCAGTTACCAGAGGCAGAGAGCGATCCTGTTGTGAGGAGGCAGATAGCAAACAAGCGAAGAACTGGAATTCGCACATGTCCTTGTAATTGCTGTGGAGTAAGACCAGGGAGAGACACCTACAGGATGGTAAGGGATAGGTCTCTAAGGGGCAGCATTTAATCTGAGGCCAAATGGTGGGAAAGAGCCAGTATAGGCAAAGGGAGAAGGGGATCTCTTCTGAGGAGGTGGACCAGAACCCTGAGAGCACAGAGGTTTGGATCTTCAGAGAAGTGAGAGGAGCCAGTGAGGGTCCAGCATGGAGCTAGCAGTGGAGAAGAGAACTTAGAGTTGAGCCTGGAGGGTAGAGGGGCCAGATCATTTCAGGCCTTCCAGACCAGGTAAGATGTGTGCACACAATCAAATGAACCTTTACTCTCATATACCCAAAACACAGGGCATGCACACACAGCCGCCCAAATGCATGTCCACACATGCACTGACACATGTACATAAACTTACCTGAAAATGCATATATTTACAGAAACACATTTACACAACTCTTACACACATTGTCATCTGCACTTGAACACACTGACACACTCATGCACATACGGATGCACACTTATATGTACCCACATGTCCATTCACATCTGCACAAAAGCACATAGACACATTTCTCATGCACATGTGTACTTTGCCTCATGAATGCACACATTTGTATGTGCACGCACACATAGACACTCACATGTGCACATGTAAGGCCCGTAACAAGTCCAGCTCAGACGAGCTCTCAGCCACAGATAAACTTTGCTGCTGGTTGGTTATAATCTTTCATTGGAACTGACACGTTCATAGCCCTAGTTTTTCTAGGAAGTGACCTTCATGCCAGCTATTGATTTCCAGTGGCTATCAGGCGCCTGCCATTTGAACGACAAGCTGGGTCGGAGGTCAGCCCTTAAATAAAGCTTCTGGATTACTAAGTACCAGCCACTCCAATGAAAATGGAAATTGGCAGCCCAGGCTCCCCTTATGTGGTATGCTCATGCTGATGGAGTTTCAGCCCTGAGTGACCATCTGCAGCCCACTGCCCAGGCAGGGGGTGCTGTGGGTGCCCACAGGTGTCTGTTTTACAGGAAGCTGGGCTGCAGGCTGTAGGGTGATGGCAGTTTCTAAGGCCTGAAGCTTCTTAGACTCTACTTTTCAGCAGAGCCTGACGCTGTTTCCCTAAGCATGGCCATCTGTAACAGACAATTGCTACACTTCCCAAGACCGATAAGTTTCCCATTTTGTGGTCTTGGGCAGGTAGCATCACCTCTCTGGGCCTTGGTTACTTCCCTCCCCCTCCTATTCCATCCGCCCATGCTCCTACAACCTCTTCCAATTTCACAAGGCTGTGGTCCAAGTAAATGAGTTAAAGTGGAGGTGTGCTGAGCTATATGAAGAAGGTGCTATTGGTAGCCATGTTTTAAAAATACTACAACTAGGGCCAGGAGCAGTGGCTCACACCTGTAATCCTAGCACACTGGGAGGCCAAGGCAGGAGCATCACTTGAGCGCAGGAGTTTCAGACCAGTCTTTTCTAAAAATAGAAAAGCTAGTTAGGCATTATGGTGGGTGCCTGTTGTCCTAGCTACTCAGAAGGCTGAGACAGGAAGCTCGCTCAAGCCCAGGAGTTTGAGGTTGTTGTGAGCTATGATGCCATGGCACCTTACCCAGGGTGACAGAGTGAGACCCTGTCTCTACTAAAAATAGAAAAACTAGCCAGGTGTTATGGTAGGCACCTATAGTCCCAGCTACTTGGGAGGCTGAGGCAAGAGGATTGCTCAAGCCTGGGAGTTAGACTGTGAGTTATGATGATGCCATGGCACTCTATTCAGGGCAACAGAGTGAGATTCTGTCTCATAAATAAATAAACAAATATTAATAGAATAAAGATACTACAACTAGGAATCATAACACTCTACTTGGCTAAATCACATGTTTCTTTGATGATCCAGATGCTCCTCAGTTTGGTTGCAGCATCTTGGGGTGTTATGGTAGGCAGAGGTGTGGGAGTAGAATGACTGAAGGAACTTTCTGGTTCTCAAAGGTCCATCTTTTGGCTCTCCTGCCAGAACACAGAATGAGGCCAGGCCAGAGACACCAATTAATCTGGTATTCAGGGCCTGTGCCAGCCTTCTAACTGGACAACATTTAAATCTAACAGCCAAACGCTATCCCTGAAACATGCCCTGCACCTCTGTGACTCCTACCCTGGAGCACACTTTCTTTCTCTGGGACCTGTGTAAGCACACTGCCCCCAGCACACCCTACCAAACTGCTGCTCCTTGGGGCCTGCCAGGGCACCAGGCCCATATAGTTCAGGGAATCACTAAATAGTCCTTTTTCTCTGGCTTGGGGAAATACATTTAGCCCTACTTCCCAACATGGATGTGTATAATTTCCACTTCAAATCTAAGTTTAAAACAATGACAAAAAACCTTTTCTTGAATAGACTTGGAAAAAAGCAGAAAAGGCTGCCAGCTTCCAGTTTCCTAGCACCCCTCCAGTGCAAAGATCTGTCCTTTTCTGACTTTCCCTGTACACTGATGACCTTCTGGCCTACGTGCTTCTCATGAAACGAGGTTTGCATGTCCTGAAGGGAGGATATACAGAAATTCGAAATGTCTTAAAATCAGTTATTTGGCCAAGGAAGTTAATTTGTCAATTCATTAAACAAAATCAGAGAAGCAAGAGTTAAGAGTGGACCCTGAAACTCAGAAAAGTTGCCCAGGTTGAAGGGAAGAAGCCCAAGGAATCTTCCACAAACCAGGCTCCCAGTCACAACTTGCACCCAGAGCAGGACCAACTGGGGACTCCCCAGCCTACCAGACAGCAAGCAAGGCCTGCAATTCAGGGAAGGGGGTTGGAAAAGCTCAGGGTCATGTCATTTATACAGGTGGTTGGACCATTGTACTGGTTTATGTATAATCTAATGTTTACTCCAGATTCCACAAAGTGCATCCTGGGACAGGTGCTCTGGGAACACGTTTGTTTTACATAATAAGTACTGAAGATGTTTAGAAATTTACCACTTACTTCAGAGAAGGTTTGAGGTGACTTACAATTAAAGATTTATGCGCAATTTGTTAAAATAGCAACAGCAAACATTTGACTATATTTCGATTTCCTTTAATTAAGGTATTTCACTTTTCTAGGGATTGAATCTCCTGGTTTCTAGACAGCGATTGAAGGGCTCTAAACACCCTGCCCAGTGAGTTCTCCACCAACCTGGTAAAGTGACTAAGTGACTGAAGTATCACTGAGCGGTATTGCTTTGGGTGTCTCTCTCCTCATTGTTTTGAACAATGTAAGCATCCCTAGGAGGGGTATTAAGTTTCTCCCACTACCCTGAGCCAGGGAGAAGGGGTTGCTGCAGGGCACAGAGAGGGGAGCCCTAAGCAATGGGGCTACAGAAATAAAGCTGCCCTGCAGAGAACACGGTGTTAACCGGGGCAAGTATGCACTTCAGAACATCAGGGCCCAAAGTGCTGGGTTTGCTAAGCACTAGGGCCAGAGCACAAAGCTACGGCCAGACCCAAGACTAGACCTCAGAAAAATGAGTTCGAACCTTGCTCAGCTCTGTCACTTCCTAGCTGGCCTCAAGCAAAGCACTTCCCTTCTCTAAACTGCAGTTTCCTCATCTGAAAAAAGAAGTCAAGAATTCCAACCATACCAAACTGGTTGCAACAATTAAGCAACACAGTGGTCTCCTACAATCCTTGCCGTCTGTTCATGTTGCTCCATGAAAGGTTATTGTTGGGGGGACGTGCAGGTCTGCCATGGTCATTGCTACATTACCCACTGTCCTATATTTTTTGTGATTAGAGCTAGCGAGCTATCATCTGAGGGGGTTATTTTGCTCCTCCCCCAGGGACAATTCTGCAACACATAGAATCATTTTTGGTTGTCACACCTGGGACAGGGGTGCCACTGGCAATTAGAGGGTAGAGGCCAGGGATGCTGTTAAACATCTCACCAAGCACAGGACAGTTCCCACGACAAAGAATTATCTAGCCCCAAATGGCAATAGTGACAGGTATGAGAAACACTAGGTGAGGCCTCTCTCTCCGAGATTATTTTCCAGTTCTGTCTTCCTCTTAGTGGATTAGCATGACAGCTTCTGCAGCCCTTCCATTTTCCAAATGCCACAAAGACTTAGGGGCTGCACAGGAGCTGCTGCCCGCCTCCCCTCACCCCGAGGCCACTCAGCCAGCTGGCAGAGGGGTCAGCAGCAACGAAACATCTAATGACGTGTGACAAGTGTGGCCAGACAGCAGGCCCAAGCTGGGCCCCTTCAAGGCCACTCATTGGGCAAGGGGGACTCATAAATAACAGCACAGTGACAGCCCAAGTCTTGCTCAGTGGGAGGCATGGAGCTCGGCTGGCTTCTGGCCCCAGGGGCAGGACTTTATGGGACAAGGCTCCAGCAGGAGGGACTGAGGAGGGTCTGAGGACCTTATGTGCAGTGAATGGACATGTGGGGGAGACACACAGAAGCCTGTCACTGGAGCATCTGTCCTGCCAGCGATGGGTTTGGCCGCATTAGCTCTTGCCTTGATGGTGTACATTTTCTAATTTCTGACCCAGTGTAACTTAGGACTTCAGAGCATTCACCCAGCAAAGCGTCTGTTATGAAGACAAAGAGTACAAGTCTCAAGCCCCTTGGCTTTGCTATACACACTTGAGCCTCCATCTCTTCATCTGTTAAATGGAGACATTTGGGCAGCAAATGTGCTAATTGATGAGAAATTATACATTAAAGCAATAAATTAGTGGAAAAATGATGATGATAATGATTATGATTATGATTATGATTATTCAACCCCGTTTGGGAGAGAAGAATTTATATTGGGAAAAAGTCATACTTCTGATGTTCTAAAAATATTAATGTTTTTAGGTTTTTAGGCAGTTCCAAATAGGCTCTTTGCAATAATAATAGTAATAATGACGCCTATATTAAATAGCACTTTTATTCTCACATTTATTTTTCTCAAGCCTCATGTGGCTTAAAATGAGACCTATTTCCAATGATGCGTATTCTTCTAAAATAAAAGTGAAAAGAAATCAAAACGAGTGGCTGGCATGTAGTGTGACTTTGCTACTGAAGTCCTGGTTCAGAAGTCGTGCTGGGGTGAGAGGGCCACGTGCTTCTAAGCACACCATTCAGCCTTTTTGGTTCTCAGTTTTGTCATTGACAAAATGGGGATAATAATTTTTTTCCTGATAATCTCAAGGCTGCTGTATCAGTGAGACCAGGTATGTGGATGCTTCACAACAAGGTTAAAGCTTCATCCCACAAGGGAGTCTGTCATTATCTTCATCATTATTGTTCATTATTATTCATAATAATGCTTGCAAGGTGGAATTACTCCAAAGCACCATGTCTGTGAACAGTTTTTACATGCTTCCACAAAAATGTCCACAAACACATGACAAAGAAGCTGATCCTTTGAGCACTCCTGAAATCTAAGCTGATGCTTTCAGATTCTAAGCAAGTCCCTACCCACTTCTTTTTATTTCCGGCTGGAAAGCTGGGCTCAAGAAAAGGCCTGGACTGTGCCTTGTAGATCTTCCACAGAAGCGGCTCTCTTGGCCCAAGATCTTGAATGCCAGTTTTCAGCCAGGAGCACATTTTTGCAGGGAGAGTTATAAATCAAAACATGGGTTCCAATGAACCCGCTGACACAACTTTAACTGTAACAGAGTGTACCCAGGCACCTCTCTGGAGAAATTAGATGCGTAGAGCAAGGATTTGATGCACCAGGGCACCTAGGGGAACTTCCCCTCCCTTTCTTCTCTTTATCTCCTTTCCTTCCTCCTCCCTCCTGCCTTGCTCCCTTTTTCCTTTATTATATCTACAGAACCTCTAACTACTGCTTCATTCTGCAGCAACTTTGGGAGTCAGCCTCATGTCCAAGCTGCTCTGGCCTCCTGGGGTTGATGGGGTAGGGCCTGAACTGTTGCAGGCAGCAGAGGATGGGGAAGGGTGAAGCCTTGGATTCAGATAGGGCACAGTCCCAGTCCTGGCTTGGCCACTTATGGATCACATGCCTTTGGAGCAAAGATGTAACCTGAGATTCAGTGTTTCTCTCTGTAAAAAGGGGATGGCAGCAGCACCTCTTAGGCAAGGCTGTTAAGAAGATTAAGTGAGAGAGATAATTACAGCTTAGCTGTGTTATTTCAGGGAGACAAAGGGCAAAAAGGGACAGCTGTAGCTGAAGCTGCTGAAGTCCTTTCTGGCTACTCCTGGGGGCCAGCCTCTATGGATTGGTTTTATTTATTTTTATTTCTTTTTTAGAGACAGGCTCCCACTTTGTTGCCTAGGCAGGAGTACAGTGGTGCAATGGTAGGTCACTGTAACCTAGATGTCCTAGATTCAATCAATCCTCCTGCCTTAGTATCCCAACGAGCTGGGACTACAGGTGCATACTTACCATACCTAGCTAATTTTGTAATTTTTGTAGAGATGGAATCTTGCGAAGTTGTCCAGTCTGGTCTCGAACTCCTGGTCTCAAGTGATCCTCTTGTTTTAGCCTCCCCAAATGCTGGAATTACAGGTGTGAGGTGAACTACCATGCCCAGCCTTGACTGCTTTTATACTGAACCATGGACAGTTACTGCCACAATTTGATTTCAGAGAGACTGCAAAGACTACATCTATCCAAATACCTTTACCCTTGATGTCATCAATGCACTGTTGGTAAGTCATCTCATTTAAGCTATTTAATGGCTAGAGACGTGGAATGTGCTCTCCTTCACTCACTCCCACGAAAGGAACATCCTAAATCCTTCAATGTGAGGACCTGAGTTCACAGTAGGCCTCTCTCTCTGAAGGTGGATGGAGTGTGAGCTAACCCCCAAGCCACTAACCACATGGGAATAAGACCTCATTCTTCCCTACCTGCTGTTCCTGGTCAAAGCCCATCCTCACCTCCCTCCTCAGAGCTCCTGCAGCTCTGCCATTTCCCCCACTCACCTGGCACTGGACAGAGTCTTCTCAGCTAGACATAGGTCTCCTGAGGGCACAGAACATGCCCACAATTTCTTGAAATTTCCAAGAGGATCTTGTTTCATCAGTTTAGACTAATTCTGATGATGTGGGTATGTGTGTCTAGTAACAGGGGTCTCTGCTTCACCCCTGTGAGAGGTCCACGGAGCTCTGCTGTCAATCATGCTTGGCCACTACTTTCCTGAGCCAGAGAGGTCACACAGTGGCCTGGAAGGATATACTATCCTCCTTCCCCATCAGGTGGCCTCACAGGGAAGAGCAGCAGACGTTTTGAATGATAATGCAACCTATTGCATACCTGGGATAGTATTTTTTACAAAGCTGTTGCTCAGTCAATATTTAATGAAAATAAAGAGACAAATACCTTAAATTTTGAACACAGGTTTTTGATGCGAGTGTTAGATCTAAACTAGCTACCTAAATGTTAGGGTACTGATTCTCAAGGACAGGTGATAAACTGTAACCCAAATAAGTCCTCTGGCAGGCACGTGGTTTCACCGCACTAGACAGGCCCTAGACCCCTTGCAGAATTACTGGGGAAGCAGAGTTGGACTTACTCTCCCTCTGGAAGGCGGGCTGACAACCAAGGGAGGGGGAGCGTGCTACAAGGTAGAAGACTCCAGCTTCAGAGAGGAGATGTTACCACACAGTTTCTCATCAGAGCAGGCCCTGCCCTGAGTGGTGTAAGGCAGGAGCCGAGTGTCTTTGGAGACACCAAGTAGGAGGTTCCTGCAGTGGTCAGATAATTGGAGTAGAGGCCCAGGACTAACTCTTGTAGTTTTAAAAGTCTATCCAAAAACCTGTAAGGAGTACGCATTTCAGGCCGGGCACAATGGCTTATGCCTTTAATCCTAGCACACTGGGAGGCTGAGGGGGATGGATTGCTTGAGCTCAGGAGTTCGAGACCAGCCTGAACAAGAGTAAGACTCTGTCTCTACTAAAAATAGAAAAACAAACAAACAAACAAACTAGCTGGGCATGGTGGCAGGCACCTATGGTCAGCTACTGGGGAGGCTAAGGCAAAAGGATTGCTAGAACCCAGGATTTAGAGGTTGCTGTGAGCTGTGATGCCATGGCAGTCTTCCCAGGGTAAGAGTGAGACTCTGTCTCAAATAAATACATAAAAATGTAAAAATTAAATTAAATTTTTAAAAAGTTAAAAAGATCTTTTAAAAAAATAAAAGGAAGGAGGCATCTGTGGCTCAAAGGAACAGGGCGCCAGCCCCATATGCCAGAGGTGGTGGGTCCAAACCCAGCCCTAACCAAAAACTGCAAAAAAAAAAAAAAAAAAAAAAAAAGAAGACTATGCATTTCAGTTATGGGGCCAGAACAAGCTGGAGTAAGGTAAGAAAGAGTGTCAAAGACCCTTAAAGACATATTGCGAGTGGGACAAGCTGCAAGCTTCCTTCTGATGGTAACTGGGTGGCAAAGGCCAGGGTACACAGGGGTTGCAGGGTGCGGGGTGGGGTAGGAATCAGGTTGTGCAGAGCAAGAGTCCAAGGACCGCAGGGATGCTCGGGTGGGCCCCTTCCCTTCTCCCCCTCCCTCTAGTGCACAAGGTCCTGAGGATGAGAGAAACCCAATCTGCACCCGCCCCAGGGTGCCCCTGCTGTCTTTCTGATGCTTTTTCCATTTCAGGTGTGCATCTTATTTTCGGACCAACTTTTTTTTCCCTTTCCTTTGCCACTGTGGCTTTTGTTGGTATAGCTTCAATTTCCTGCTGCCTTTCAAAGCCTTTATTCCTCAAATGGCAGGAAAGAACTTTTAATGTCATTCTAGTTCCTTAGCCAGGCCAGTTGTCTTTCTCCACATCGGTCAGGGGCTCAGGCAGCTGGGGATAGCAGGAGGCTTGGCAGGGAGAGGGAGAGAGTCAACAGCAAGGAAGCAAACAGCAACTGCAACTGATGAAGGTCCCCGAGGTGATTTGCAAATCTGCTGAAATCCTGAACAAGCTTTGATTTAACCCAAGCTTGAAATGGCTTTTATTTACTGTCTATTGTGGAATAAATGACATCTCATAAACAGGCTTTATCCATTACCCCAGAATGGAGAGCATGGTGTTAGGGACATTTTATCCTCTTGATATCAAAGGAGACATGCCGGGTGTGTTATTACAAATAGAAAAATCAATGCCGAGACACATGCATCTGAAATTTCATTTTCGTCCAACCATATTTTCAAAGGAAAAAAAAAAAGGAGGCAATCGCTAATAAAAATGACTTTAGAACCAGGGGCTTTACCAAGCCTGAGCAAAGCCGGGTCTAGGACCAGGCCCAGACAGTGAATAAATCTGGCTCTGCCCTGGGGCCATTTCCTGCTCACTCTCCCAGACAGTCCATCCCTGCCTGGTCCCCAGAAACTACCTGTGTAGCTATACCCAGTCTTCCCACCCCAACCACACACCACACTGGTCTGAAGATCACATGGGAAACACAAGAAATGTTCAGAGGCCATTGTTGTTTCCTTAAGGCCTTTCTCTCGTGAAGGGCAGGGTCTCCTAAATCTTTCGGGTGTGGTGTGAAAGTGTGAAGGCCCCCATGGACTCAGGAAGGAAGGTTGACCAGAGTTCAAGGGAAGCCTCAGGCCCTGCCTTGCTGAGCCTGGTACCATTTCTACCAACCACACCCCTTCTTTCACAGATAACAGGTAAGAAATGAACACTTGGAACCTTGTGCTGGAGTCTCTCTGGTACAGGGCCTTGTTTCCATGGGTGGCCCACCCCAGGCCAGATGTTGCTCTCCCTACATTCCCAGAGCCCAGCACAGTGTGTGGCACAAACTTGCTGCTCCATAAATGCTAGTCGAACCCAAGACAGTGAGATGTGGAGGCCAGTAGTTGCCTAGACATAGACACAGTGGCTGTGCTTGAAACCAACCTCAGCTGTCTGAAAAGAAACACTTGGCTCCTCTCAGAAGCTCCAGCCTTCAGGCTGAACAGCATGGAGTCTGCTAGTTTTCTGGAGTCAGTTACATCCCACGGAGGAATGACTGACTCCACTGGTCAAGGAAACGGGTCAGTACACTGTGCTGGGTTTGGGGTCTCATACGTGACATCCTGAGCTCCTCCCGAAAAACAAACAAACAAACAAACAAACAAAAAACACTAGTCAGATGGTGAGTAAGAATGAACACCGAGGCACAAACTCACACCCACTCCCACAGAACAGACTGGGCATTTCAGCACTGGCGGTGTCAAGGATCATTTCAGCTAACGCTCTCTTAGGAGCCTTGGGAAACCAAGGCTCAGAAAGGGGGGCTAATCTATCCAAAGTCACACCAAAAATTGTGGACATTCTCAAGCCAGGGTTTGAAACTGGGATGGATTTATAATTTATAATAATACTGATGAAGAACCAACATAGCAGCCATTGCAAAGGCAGCCATAAAGTCTGTCTCTTTCATTGACGTGGTTGTTTTTTAAATAATCCAATAATGACGAAGAGGTAGGAAGCCTCCACACTGTGCAGACAGTATTTGTGCTGTTTTAAAGAGGCATAGCTCTTGTTTTCTCTACAAACCTTACTTGGTTGAAGGCCACTAATCAGAATTAGGCCAGGCTGACTCCTGATGCATTTCAGGAAGATAATTCCCAGGGAGGTGCATCCCCTGCTCCCATGGAGACACGGGCTGTCAATTTCTTCCCCAGTGTTTCATAAAGGTTTGAGAGAATGGTCTAAGCCAGCCAATACAGGCGGTGATTCCGCCCGAAATAGGCGGCAGTATTTAAATAAGGTTTCAATAGGAAGGGAAAGTCTCTTTGGACTTGGTCTGTGATGTAGTTATCAGGAGGAGAAATTTGCAGAACCCATTACCTGCCACTCCTTCCCCCAGGAAATCCCTTGTTTGTGGAGCGCGGATCTCTCCGGCTTTTGCTGGCTTTTTCTCTCTGGATTGTCCTGGGTAAACATCTGCCTCACACTGTGTGTTTGTAAGAAGAGGCATTTGTCCCTTTGATTGTTTAGATTGGCGGTTCTCAACCTGTGGGTCAAGACCCACAGGAACTGTATTAAAGAGCCACAGCATTAGGAAGGTTGAGAACCACTGGTTTAGAGGTTTTTGTGGAACATGCGTGCTCCTTTTCTCTCCTTGCCTTCCTGCTCTGTCCCACCCACCCCTCCTGAGAAAACCACCCTCACTTTGATTTTGGCCCTTTTGGCTTTATGTTGCCTCGGAGAGTGCAGCAGAGGCACATGCCGCAACCCACCTGCTCCACCTTGGGACAGAGAGTTTTCCATAATGACAGCAGCATACCTTAACTGGATTGTTGTTATTATTTATTCCATGAAAAATCTTCAAATGCCTCCTATGTGCAGAGCATTGCGGTAGTTGTGATGAACCATACAGGGAGTTGTGATGAACCATACTCCTGTCTCAGGGAGCTTCTGGCTTTGCTGCAGAGGCAGCTTGTAAACAGTAAGCAGGAGGCTTTACCCGCATGAGGACCACAGGGTTTAGAGGGCAGGGAACCAGGTGCTGTTTTGCTAGCCAAATCGAGCCTCTTCTCTTGAGCCCTCAGGTGGTTCAAACCCACCCCTGGGCTTGAAAGTGAATGTGGCAAATAGTTTCCTTTTATTCTCAATGCCTCTGTGTAGGGCATGGCTGACTTAGGCTGCAGGTGAGTCTCACCACAGTGAAAACTCTATTAACTGGAACTCAACAAAACAGCTGGTGGGCAGGCAAAAATTTTTTTTTTACATTACTTCAATTTAGATCAGAAATAGATCACAAGAAAATAATGTTATCAAGCACACAGTAGGAAGGTTTTTTAAAGATGTACACCAAACTTGGTTCAGATGTAGTCCAAGCTCCTTCACCTCCAAGCTACAGGTGGGATGGTGAGCACGGCTATCTTCATATACACAGGCAGGAAAGGTGTGTGACGTCAAGCAGCTGGGACTTCTGCCAGGGGAAGCAGACCCAGATATTTGAGAAATGTTTCTCAACAACCCAAAGGAGTTTTCCACTGTTATCTTCAGCTCCTGGGAAACCCGATCCACAATTCCAGTCACCAATCCTGGATAGTCTAGTGTGGGGTGTCATGATCCTGGTGATTTACAAGGGTAATAGCTAAGCCTGTCTTGAATTCAATACTTGATGGAAGACCTAGGTGTAGACCAGGCTGGGACATACCTGGCTGGTGACCTTGCATCAGTCACTCAGCTTCTCTGGTCTCTATTGCAGCCAATTTCTTCTACAGCCTTCTCATGACTAAGGGTCAGAGACTCCATGTAGTAATAGAGTCATGCTAGATTGTAGCTACTTTTAAAATCTGCTGCTATGAGAATCTTTGCTATACCCACTGGAGGCCTGATGCCAGCTGAGTGGCTGGCCTTACTATTGTCATTTGAGGTTAATACTAATGCCTTATGAAGAATTACAACTGGGCACCTGGGAGTGGAATAATCTGGCCTATAATTAAAAGACAGCTCCAGATTTACCTGTAATGCCCTCTCTCTTTCACTTAAGAAACAAACAGGACAACTTCTTAACAATTATCATTGCTGGGCAATTATACACAGGTGTTTGTTAGATAATTATTGATCATCTATGTATTTTTTTATAAATTAATAAGAGCAATGTAAATTCAACAGCAATTGCCTCGGATCAGGGATGGAGAGAGATGTAGTTAGAGAGGGGTACATACATGTCCTTCAGCTGTGTTGGAGATTTCTATTGCTTAACCTGGAAAATAGAAGGTGATCATTTCACTATTTTTAAATTGTATTATATGTATTAAATTGTATTATGCTTTTTGTATGTATATATTTTACCATAAAAATTATTTTGGAAAGACAAGGTAGAAACATTGATGTGAGTAAGAATTAGTAAATAGCTTCCCCTGAATAATGAAAGGGCACACAGGATATTATGTGCTCAACAAAAATACAATTTCAGCCACATATATAATTGTAAATTTTCTTAGTATCACATTTTAAAAGGAAAAACAAAATAAGTAAAATTTATTTTAATACTATATTTCATTGAATCCGACATATCCAACTTATTGTGATCCCAAAATGTAATCAACATTAAAAATTATTAGTATTTTGGAGATTTTTATGCAATAAGTCTTAGAAATTCTGTAATTATTTTACACATGCTGTGTATCTCAATTCAGACTAGCCAGTGAACTAGGGCAGGCAAAGACTTGGGTTCCAGTCCCCTGTCCTGGCAGGCCTCTGGGGCTAACACTAGGCTCTCTCTCCCTGCAGCAGGAAGGCAAGATGGTTCCAGAAAACCATCTGGGCTCTCCTTTCTGCTCTGGGAGGGGAGGGTCACCTACCCCACCACTAGGGGACCAAGAAGAAGGGACAGGGGCTGCCACTATTTCCAAATTCCAGACAGCCCAGTGCTTTCTGCAGATAGCCAGAAAAGTTGCAACTTTTGCTCACAGCCACTTTTGGCCTGTCCACCAAGGAAGGATCAAAGGCCATTTGGCTTTTAAAGGGATGGGATGTTGCAAATCTAGGAGAAAATGACAAGCAGTAAGAGCCAGCTCCATAAACTCCCTAGTTGGCTCTTTGGTTAAGAGCGTCTCATAAAACACAGGCAGGCGATAGATGTCCGGGGACCTCCCAGCCCATGAAGACCCAGGTCCTAGGAAGCCGGGGCCCCTGCCAGGGAGCAGAAGATGGGACTCAAACTCCACCCCAGAATGAAGCTCTCCCTTTCACAATGACCAATCCGTACAGGAGATTGGATTCTGGGTTATTCTGGACATGGTCTGAAAAACATCCTCAATCAGATTTGAAATACGATATCACTCTTTCAGGAGGACTCTGGGGAGGCATGTACTTGGTCTCAGGAGCAAGGACCTGGGCACCCCATCCTCCCTCCTTCAGAGCGTACCTCGTCCTAGCTGTTTACAAAAGCACAGTGAAACCAGCAATTATTTGGGGTTTCTAAGGATGGACACTTTTCCTTTTTCCCTATACATCTATGAAATAGCACATGTAGCATACACACAGGTTATATATGAATGGGTTATATACATCCTTTTAGAAAGAAAGATAAGGATACATTTCAACAAGCAAGGTTTCCCAGTCCAGGCAAGCATGATGCCTGCTTGGAGGCTGGTAGAAAAGATGCAATTTACCTTTAGGTGGTGAGCCTGGAATTCCCATTTAAAAGTCTAAGCCAGCTGATTATTTATTGATGTCTCTCTCTCCATAGCTGTCTGACTCTTACTGGTTGGAAGAAGCTCCTGTATGCCTAAAGCATTTTAGGAATTAAGTTCTTTTCAGTCATGTTCCCCTCAGGTGTTAACCAATTAGACTGTACTTTGACAAAAGTCTGTTTCTCCCACCCCCTACTTTATTTTATGTTGTGAAATAAAATTAAGTATCAGGAGAGGCTCCATCAAACAACTGGACCTGACATGGCTATTTGGCATTTATTTTTTATTTACAGGAAGAGTGAAAATAATGCATTGGACCCACTCATATTTTACAGTGAATATGCCTCCAAATCCTATTGGGACACAAACAGGCAATTTAGTGAATAAATAGTGCTTGCAGATGACTCTTGCCATTAGCCCAGAGGTGCTCCCTGAAACTGCTTCCCTCAATTCCCTGAAGTCAGGATGGTTTGGGCTCATCTGTGAAATGGAATAATAGACCCTATTCGCTGCGGGGCCGGGAACTATCTGAGTCTCTTCCTATTGTATAATAATACTCATGAGTTCATGAGCTGGAACCTTCTCAAGGTTTGTCCTACAAGTAACCTCAGTCTGAGCAGCCAAGTTGACTCCTTATTTTGGCAAGAACCACCTACACCTCATTCCTGTCTTCACCTCTAGCTACCACATCTCACCTAGGAAGAAAGAGCAGCCAAAAGAATCTTCTAGAAGTGATGGACTGATGAATGGGATGCCCTTGGTAAGGCTAGCCAAGCAGAACTGGGAGCCAGTGAGGAGCTTCTCTGGGAGTCCTGCTACCACTTGAATTGAAGGCTGGTCTCAGCACAGAGGCCACCGCACAGAGCATACCCATCCAGGACATCTGCTCCAGCCAGAGTGCTCTGGACACGTTTGTGCAATACTTATTTCATCACCAAAAAAGGATTTAGGCTTACAATAGTTTGTGCAATACTTATTTCATCACCAAAAAAGGATTTAGGCTTACAATAGTTTGTGTAATACTTATTTCATCACCAAAAAAGGATTTAGGCTTACAGTTTGAGAGGTATCCATTGTTGATAAGCATGAATGAATGGTGTATTCTCACATATCCCTGTGCTAGACCCTTTGATAGTTCTTGGAGTCTGAGCAACTGGTTCAAATCCCAGCCTCTTAGGAAGCTATTTAACCCCTCTGAGCCTTAGTTTCTTCATTTGAAAAATAGGACAATACTACCTACCTCAAGCAGTTGTGAAAATTGAAACGAGAAAGTACATGGAAAGCCAATGCCTGGTATGTCGTGGACTTTGGAGGAAAAAGAAAAAGAAAGAGAAAGACAGGTTCAAATCCTAGCATTTTGGACTCAGTGCCTGTAGCTCAGTGGCTAGGGCACCAGCCACATACACTGGAGCTGGCGGGTTCAAACCCAGCCTGGGCCTGCTAAACAACAATGACAACTACAGCAAAAAAATAGCCGGTGTCATGGTGGGCTCCTGTGGTTCCAGCTACTTGGGAGGTTGAGGCAAGAGAATCACTTAAGCCCAAGAGTTTGAGGTTGCTGCGAGCTGTGACGCCACAGCACTCTACCAAGGGTGACAAAATGAGACTCTGTTTCAAAAAAAAAATCCCAGCATCTTAGGCAAGCTCTTTAAGTTCTCTGCACCTTCATTTTCTCATCTGAAAAATGGAGACACAACTAACTGGCCCCCTGCTATCCTACTTTCTCTGATGGCCAGGCTGCATTATAGTGGCACATACCTGGGCAGAGCTGGGGACTTCTGTCTGGGAACAGAGAGGTGATGGCCTCAAAGCCCTGAGACTGTAAACTACTAAGCCTGAGCCCAGAGGCCACATCCTGTCAGGCTCCATCCTCACTGCAGAGCCCTTGCCCAACCAGAGGGACTTTTCTATGAGGGTGCACATGTGCTAGAGTGTGTGTGTGTGTGTGTGTGTGTGTGTAGGATAATTTCCAAGGCCAGGGCTTCTGATAAAAAAGTCAGGATATAATTAAGTGAAGTGATGGCTATGTTAATCAGTGTGATTTAAGCATTCCACATTGCATGCCAAATCATCACATTGTATCTCATAAATATATACAGTTATGATTTTAATTAAAAATTATTTAAAATAATATTTTAAAAAAAGAGTAGAATCAACTCCATTTGGGAAAGGTGCTATGGCCATTTTTGTAGGCAGGGAAGATAAAATATAATAATCTGTATTTGCAGAGTACTTTTGGTTGCTTTTTCATACAAACATCACTTCATTAAACTCCCTCCAGGAAGTCCTCCGGGATTTCCTTTTGCTGAAGCAATTGGTCCTGTCTCTGAACAATCCCCACACCACTGTGCACCTTTCTCTCACTGACTCTTAACACGCGCTCCCTTGTGTTATGACTGATTGTGCTATTGTCCAGCCAGACTTGCAGTGGGTTTTATTATTTATTTTATATCCCTGCACACTTCCTAGGGTTGGGGTACAACATCCTAAGAGTCAAATAAATGGTTGCTGAATGAATTGCTTGTAAATGCAAGAGGCTTACCCAGGAGCCCCTTAACTCACTACTTAGCCCAGGACATCTTCTATAGACACAAACTTTTTATCCCAACCTCTCTCCCATTTCCTCCTCACTTTCCAATCCTAACAAGTCCCCACTCCCCACATCTTCTGTGGCTGCTTCTATGGTACGAGCCACAGTGACACTGCCATTGAAATAGCTTAAATGAGCCCAGTCACCTTGTATTAGAAGACAATAGTAATGGTGACAGGTTCTGGGGCCCACCTCATGTGCTGGATATGGCCATTTGGTTGCCAAAATGGAAGGTTAATAAGTAGACACCTCCCCAGTCCAACCCTTTTACTGACCCCCCACATATTCTGAATCTGTTTAAGTCCCACAAGTTTAACACCTCTGCTGAATGGCTAAGGGGTGTGTGACAACACCTAGAAAAATGCAACCAATAATTGAATTGGTGGCTCCATTGGAATATTAAATGATTGTAACAATGTGCATCAAGTCAGCCATCTGCATTGAAACTCTAGGACACAGATTTGATGCACTCCCAGGGAGTCAGATGGACTGAGGAAGTCTCCTGCCCACCAATTAGGATGCTGGGCACAGCGGTCCATGGTGCCCTGGGTTCCAGCAAGGAAGAAAAGCAGAAATAACCTCTGGGCTAACCTTTATGTCCTTCACCCACAGGTGAAGTCTGTGGAAACCAGGAGAGCCAGATTCATTCCCTGGGGGCTCGCCTGCATCCAAAAGGTGTGACATACCCCCTACATTGCTCCCATTCTGTGGCATAGGCATTATTATCTATATTTCACAGATAAAGAAACTGAGTTTGAGAGAATTTGTGGTACTTTTAATATATGGACCCCAGATTCTTTGATGATCCTCTCCTTGACAGGTGCAACTCTGTATCGCTTCCCCTTGAATCTGAGTGAACTTCTGACTGCATCTACTAACAGAGTATAGCAGAAGTGATGCTGGGTCATAAAAGATCAGGCAGCTTCCACTTTATTCACTGATACCCAAGCATTTGGAGAACTGAGCCTCCATGTAAGAAATTCCACTACTCCGAGGCTGCCATCTTGTGAGGAAGCCCACGCCCCATGGAGAGGCCACAGGCAGATGCTTTAGTCACTGGTCCTACTTTTTGAATCATTTCATCCCATGAGCCAGACATGGTCTTTAGATGATTCTAGCCCCAGTCTTTCTCAGCTTTCAAAGTTTTTCCAGGGAGGCCCCAGACATTGTGGAATCAAGACAAGCCATTCTTACTATACTCTTTCCAAATTTCTGACTCCTAAAATTTATGAGCATAATATAAGAGTTATTTCAAGATGCTAAATTTTGAGGTTATTTTTTGTGCATCAGTAGTACCTAGAATAGAAGTTAATTTAACTTACCCAAGATCACCCAGCTAGTGAGTGGCAAAGGGATGGTCCACACTCAGGTGGCCTGACTTCAGAGCCCACATTCTGGAACTGCATAACGTGCCTCCCGGTGTGTGTATGAAATATGCTGGTCCTCAGTGTTCTACTTGTCTGATCTCAGATCCTGGAAGATGGAAACTGGGTCCTGAAGAAATAAGACTTGAGCGGGCCCAGCATTCTTGAGAGGAAGAAGGTGGCATGTAGCAGGTGGGGCATGAGTCTCTGCTTCAATTACAGGGTTTTGTGAGATCCTATGCAGCAAAGGCAGCAGGAGGACACCTGATGGGGAAAGAAGTTAAAGCCACCAATGCAGTGTGTGCACGAGGTGAGGGCGTGGAGTGGAGCGAGGTGACAGGGACTGACGAGCCCTCAGAGTGTGTGGATTAGATGGGGAGAGAGGGCTGTGCCAGACTGCCCTGGACTGCCCTGTGGCAAAGAGTTGAGGGGAAGGACATCTTCAGACAAGGGGGTGACCCCCTCTGTCATCTGCCCACTGAGACCCTCTACAGGATCTGGCTGCTGCTTTGGGGGAGGGGTCCTATTTCTCTTCTTCTCTGCCCAGCCTCCTTCTAACTCCATCTATTCTTTCTTTCATTCAACACTGGGCACTGCTTCCTAAAGGGTGGGTCCTGTTCTAAATGCCAGGGACAGATACTAAAATAAAATAAATGAACTCCTTCCATTGAGTTACCAGGCAATAAGGTGAGGGCTCTGATAGAGGTGTTTTGGGGGACAGGGATCCCCATTCCTGTGAATATGATAACTTGACATCTTCTTCTAGCCACTGGCATTCTCATTTTCCAAGTATTTTCAATGTGGTGATGTCCATAGTCCTTTCTCTGGGCTCTTGGAATGATACCTCTGAGAACCCCCAACCCCAGAGTCTTCATTTTACACATGAAGAAACAAGTTAGGAAAAGGGAAGTTGACTGCCTGAGTCACACAGCTCATGACAGGGTACATGGTCCCCATGCAGCTGGGCAGATCTTCATGAGCAATCTTCCTAGAGATTCCTGGTGAAAGTGAAAGACCCAATATTAGTGCTCAGTGTCATCAGATTGAAATCAGAAATGGGAGGAGAGTTACTGTTACCTAATTGCAGGCAGCCTTGGGAAGGTTTACAAAGGGACCCTCAGCTGTCTTGATAACACTCCTTTGTACTGCATTCACCCAACTTACTGCAAGCTCACTCCTTATTTTGTGGACCAGATAAAACAATTCCACTATGCAAGATTTCTGTAAAGGTGTCTATAGTCGAAAGACAAAGAAAGTACTTCCACTCCCTTAATAAAGGATCAGAGAGTTTTTTGCTCCGACCCAAACACTATAACTCCAGGTCAAAACTGGCTGCCCTGCAATTCCATAGTCAGTAATGGCACTAATAATAAGAAAATCTCACATTTTGCATATCATGTTATAGTTTTTAAGGCTCCTCCATAGACATGACATAATTTGATCCTTCCTGCCCCAAATGGAAGGTGGAATGGGTGCTGTTTCCCGGGCATCTTTGTCTATTTGGCCTGCTATACCAGACTATCGTGGATTGGTGGGCATTCAAACAACAGAAATGTATTTCTCATGTTTCTGGAGGCTGGGAAGTCCAGATCAAGGCACTGACAGATTCAGTATCTAGTGACCTGCTTCCTGATTCATGGTTGTGTTTTTGCTATGTCCTCATCTGGCAGAAAGGGTAAGGGAGCCCTCCAGAATCTTTTTAAAAATGGCACTAATCCCATCAATGGGAACTCTACCCTCCCAAAGGTCCCATCTACCTGATACTACCAGTGTTGCGATTA
Organism: Loris lydekkerianus; assembly: GCA_963574355.1. Taxonomy (NCBI): domain Eukaryota; kingdom Metazoa; phylum Chordata; class Mammalia; order Primates; family Lorisidae; genus Loris; species Loris lydekkerianus. Next base: position 30,910 of record CAUYPK010152031.1, read on the forward strand.
GGGTTCAACATATGAGTTTCGGAGGGGCATAAACATTCCACCTATAGCACTGGGTTTACAGCTTGTAAAATGAGGTATAGAGAAGTTAAGTGACTGACTCAAGGTCCAAATGCCAGATAGTGGTAAAGATACACTTGGGCTCCGGGTGGAGACAGGATGCGCTGAGTTTCTGCTGCACATACAGTCCTTCTAAACAACCCTTACCGAGGCCATCACTGACATTCATGTCTCTGGATCAGCTACCCCAGGCTGACAGGTCAGCTATAGGCAAAGCTGCAGGATAGAAGAATCTAGCTTCCAGATAGGAGCCTTTTGAAGCTCACTGATCAGTAGAACACCTGGAAAAATGTTCAAAGCTGGGCACTAACATGAGATGAGAAGGGACTCTGTGGGAACTCTGTTGGTGCTACCTAAAAAAGGGGAGTCCTGTGCCTTCATGTATCCTGGACATCAACAGACATTAACAAGAGGCAGAATGGAGTGGGGGTGTGGGGCATGGCCTCTGGGACTGCTGGACTCATATCCTGCTCTGCCACTGACCAGCCATAAGACCTTGGGCATGTCACTGAACCTCACCTCTTTCCTCGTCTGTAAAATGTGGAGTCCTAACAACATCCCTACCTGTTAGGGTTGCTATGATGATTAAGCAAGTTAATATTTGTCAAGTGCTTAGAGTGGTCCCTGGCATGTGATTTATAGATGTTTGGTAAATAGTGATGGACCCTCTGAGAACCAGATGCTAAACTGGTTCCATAGTAAGTGGAGGGCTAAGACATATTACTGCCCCCGGAGGGCCCACCTCCTGCCCACTGCCCTATATCTCAGTTGGACTGTCCATGACAAATATTTCCTATTGTATCTCCTTTATCAACAGGGTGGTGTAAATGAGAGCTAAGTTACTTTAATGTCGAGAATTAGATGTGATGGAGGACGGGAGATGGGTGCTTAGAATGAAACCGAGCTGGGCAGTGTTCGTTTCTGTCTCTGTGTCCTCCAGTAGGACAGCCACTAGGCACCTGTGGCTATGGAGCATTTGAAAGAGGGCCAGACCAGACTGAAATGTACCGTAAAACTAGAGCCAAAACAAAAAGCACATGCAGCAGCTCACTGGTAAGTCTTTATATTCATTCTGCGTTGAAATGATAGTATTTTAGATATATTGGGTTAAATAAAATATGCAATTAAAATTAAGTGCACATTTATTTTTAACTGTTTAAAAATATGGCTGCTAGAAAAGTTTCAGTTGTATTTATGGCTCACATTATTAGGCAAGTGCTGAATGCCGTGGGTTCCAGCAGGTAAACGAGCTTGGAGAGGAAAGATTCAACTTCCCTTAGAAGAGCTTCCTTGAGACCTCTATTCTAAAGTGCTGTGGAGTAAAGTATCATAAGAATGGAAAAGCAAGTATCCAAAGTATTCAATACTAATATGATGCCAGTAGATGAACCAATACATGCCCACACAAGGGAAAAACTCAATTCAATTCAAATTGGAGCAAGGGGAAGGGGGGACGTGGAGGGGGAGGGGGAGGATGGAGGAAGATTTGTGTGCTCCCACTTAATGGGCACAATGTGAGAGTATATGGCACACCTCCTGGGTGTGGGTGTGGGACACAACTATAGCAGGGACTTTGCCTAACAAATGCAAACATTAGAACCTAATCATTTGTACCCTTGTATTAATCTGAAATAAAAAATGCAAAAAAATTCCAAAAAGATAAACAAATAAAGTTCTGTATAAAGAACGGTTTGGGCTTCATTGTCTCCTTTCACGGAGGCAGGACTGAGCCAGTCCCACCTTCCCCAGGACCTCGTCCCCACATGCACGGGAGGAAGTTTAGGAAAAGTCGAGTCTCTGCAAATAGTGGTAAGGAAGGGTGGGGGAGGATTCAGGAAGGCCTGGCAGGTGGTGGATTTCAGAAAGCTCTGACTAATTTTGCAGTCTAGTCACTCGGTCAAACATTTAGTGTATCCGGGTGATTGTTCCCTGGTAGGCTGAGCAGGTCTATCTGCTGGGCCTTTTGTCATGTTAACTGCAGCCGATCAATGGATTGAGGTCAGGACTTCTGATGTAGGTGCAAGCTTAGAGGGAAAAAAGTCTCAAAGATTCATTTTTTCTCGTCTGGTAACACTCCGGTCACTTATTTTTTCTCAGTTAGCCTCTGCCGCTCTAAAGTGGATATTGATCAGTGCTTTAATGCAAACCTGTCAAATTAATTTTGCAGACCTGGGATATGACTGGCCTAAAATTGCTTCTGCATCTGTTCTCTGCAGCAAGCCTATGAATTTTAATCACGGCCAGAATGGGTTGGTGGCTTTTTTTGTTAGAAACTTGAATAGGAAAGGTTTAAACTGTAAATGCCAGGGAATGATGCTGTTTTGTTCTTTTCAGAAACTCATGTGGTGGAGGTCAAAGAAATTATTATGTCGGGTGTATTCTTGGCAGATGCGGTGGGAAGCTTCCCGGGCTGGCTTTCTCCAGGGCTGCGCACTGGGGACCCAGGAACAGCGGGGAGCGAGGTGCTGTGTAAACACACACTCTTGCACAGCCCTGACTCTGGAAGTGGCCCGCATTTGGTGGCCTGTAAGATCTGCCACCCCAGCCTGGCCTGTCGCGATTCTCCCTGCATTACTATTATACAAGGCAGCTTTGCCTCCTGGGGACGAAGGTTTACATTTCACTTCCTTGTGAAGATTTAGGTTCTAGTCTGGCCCTGCCTCCCAGGATCTCAGGGCAGGGCAGATCTCTTTCTGGGACCCAGGTAATTATCTTTTGTATGTCTACCCTGAGAACATTCCTGTCCCTCATCTCCCAGGGGTTGGCTCCACTGGGCTGGGCTATGCTGCTTTTAGCTCCCTGGGCCCAGGGTGTGACACAGAGTTCTGCCAGGATAGGAAGACCTTCAGCCTCTGCTGGGGTACTTTCAGCCTGTCCTCTGCAGCTGCCACCCTGAGTGCTGGTGGGAGCCCCCTCCATATCTCTGACTCCGGGAGTGGAGCCAGAGCTGATGCCCCCACTGCCTTACCATTGCCACTGCTACCAGAGTGTCCTTCTGCTGCTTATACCCCCTGGCACTTTTGCCAACTGGCCCACTGAGGTAGATGGCCCTTTTACAGGAAAAGGTGCTCCTGGCACCCGTGCTTCCCTGGGGGGTCAGGGGGAGAGTGTTTGACACATTTGCCACAATCACTCCTTCGATGGCAGCTTCCCTCCCCACAGACAGTCTCGGCAAATTTCCTCTGCAGAGAAGCAACTGATCACGACATGTCTTTGGCCTTCACTGCATGACATCATCACAACCATCATCGTTATCTATTAATTTACGGTGTGCAGACTCTGATGTCAGTGCCTTTCACAAGTTACCTAACTGAATCCTCATGGAAATCACGTGAGGGCGGTGCTGTTATCATCCCCGCATTACCAGGGAGGAGACTGAGGCACAGAGGGTGAGGTAAGCTTGCTCAGCTCCCAAGTGGCAACGCTGGGTTTGAACTCAGGACATCTGGCTCTAGAGCCCGTCTCTCGGTCTGCTTCAAGCACTGTCTCTGCCACATGCAAGGACCCTCAGGAGGTGGTGTCACCTTAGTTGGGGCCCTGATTGTTGCATCTGTCTTAGTTTTACTTCCTCAGTAAAACTATAAGCTCTTCTAAAGTATTAACACCCTGCCCCCACTTCTTGAATATTCTAATAGCTAAATAAAGGTAAAGAGTCACACGGTCATGGAGAACAGGCCAAGGAAGTATTTGGGGATAATTCTGGTGGGAACTGTGATGGAATTCAGCATTATAGAGTAAGGGGGAGAGATGGGTGAGGGACCAAGAGGAAAGAAGAGAAGAGGAAGAACAGAGAGAGAACCAGGCCATTCACGGGGGCGTATTTGTCTCTAACCTTGAAAGGCACCAGCAGTGGGAGGTCATGAGTGGACTCCTTCCTCTGCCTCAGAGTAAAGAGACGGATGGGCTAGAAGATATGGAGCCCAGAGCTGGGCCAACACCCCATGTCAGAGAGTGGGGCACTGACAGGCCCCTCAGGAGCCCCGGGCACCCACAGGCAGGTCCAAGAGAGAGCGGCAGCACATGTTACTACCGAGACATTGCTAGCCTGTGGAGTCGATGGAGGAGCAGGGCCAACAGAGAGAGGAGTCCTCAGCTTCTGCAGGGTAAATGGACACTTGTTCCTCTCCCTGTGACCTTCTTTGAGAAACTGGTGACTGAGATGAGAGAGGGTCTGGTGTCCAAGAGACTGGCCAGCCTCCTCCACTCCCCGCCTGCACCCCACCATCCCTGCCCCAGAAAACCCTTGAGGGAGTCAGGGTTGCCCAGACTGCACTAGGAAGAGGCAGGCAGATGCCATTCAAACTGAGCTTGGACTTGCACTGTGAACTGGACAGAGGTGTCCTAATTGAAAGTGTTTGGAAAGTTATGGAACCTAAGTTGTCAGTGAGAAATGGAGACTGGAGATTGAGAGCAGTAGAGACATGAGCAATGGTTAGAATATTGAACAGTTTCATATTTATGACTCACTGGGTTGACGTTTCTGAATAATCCAACCTGTGTAATACAACTAATTGATACTACATACACAGTATGGACCCAACCCTACAACAGGATTAGTCAGGATTGGAAGCAACTTCTTCAAAAGAGGCCTTTAGTTCAGTCTAATGGGCCCTCCACCCCTGCTGCTAAACTCAGCAGAAGACAAGTCCTCCCTGCTGAGGACCTGCAAGAGGGTCTTTATGGCCAAGTAGACTAAGTGAGAAGTGGTTATCACAGACAACTCAGTGGAGTTCACAAGAACAGGAGTTAAGGACCCTTGGGTTGAAAATGATAGAAACCCTCAAGGACCCACTCCAGGGACTCAGTCTCCATGTGACCCTTTCCATCTGTTTTTTGGCCTATTGATGTCACCATTTCCTCGATTGCACACAGGGTGGGGATGTGCTCTGGGCACCCATATCCCTGCTACCACGAGCACCTTTCAGTGAGCCCAGCCCCTTCCCAACACAGAGAGGTCTCTGTCTCATACATAGCATTCAGATACTAAGAAAAGACCCCGATCGCACAGGATTGGGTCACCTGTGGACGTCCTGTTGGTGGAGTCCCTGAGTAGGGGGGAGGATTCTTTCACTAGAGCAGGTTGCACAGCAGTAGGTGTTGGTGGAGGGAGTCAATCCTAATTTGCGTGTTTTGTGGCTGTGCATGGCTTTGTGGTGAGTTCATTAATTTATCTCAAAGGAATCAATGTCCTACCTGCCAGAATGGGGTTTCCAATCTTGTCTCATTGCCTCCCTCATGTTGGTTGAGTCTCCCCAGTGTGAGCCCCACCCCTTTCCCCAGTGCCCTCCTCTGTGCCAAGCAGAAAATGGAGGAGGTGGGAGGTGGGAGGTGCCTGCTGGTGAATGAGCATCTGCCTGAGTGAATGACTCTATGAATGAAAGGAAAGGAAATGAAAGCAATTAGAGACACACATACCCGAGCTCACCTAACCACACAGCTTCCTGCCCTCCACACATCTGCTAAAAGCTTTGTGCCCATAATATCACGTGTGGGCTCCTTGGTCCCTGGGGGAAGAGGAGGGGGTGGCCACTCTGTGGTTTGAAAGAAAAGGCATTGGGCTGGGGATCAGGGGATTTGTCCTGCCATTAATTACCTGTGTGACCTTGAGTAAGCCACTTAACCTGTCTTTGCTTCAGTTTCATTGTCCACCAAATGGGGCTAATGCTCCCTGTGTGTCTATCTCATGACGCAGGGTTGAGGGGAGAGATGGTATGAGACAGTTAGCAGAGTGGTGTGAGAGAAAAAAGATATATGACCTTGGGCCTCCATTAGTGGTATGTGTTCAAATGCAGAGCTCAGTGTAAGCTGACAGGCATGGTGTGTGGGGAAGGCACTCAGGCCCCTGGCACTCAGGGGCTCACACTTTCAGAGAAAATCCCCCAGCACCCAGAGATGACCCTGTTGGGTGCCCAGCCCTGAGAGGCAAAGATTTAAAAGTGGAAGAATCTTACCTTTCCTTAAGAAAGGTTATACACCTAGAAAACAATTCTAACTGCATGGTATGTCACAGAAAATTAGTAAGCCATAGATATTTATTGAGCACCTACTACGTGCCAGGCACTGTTGTAAGATTTGAAGATAAAAGATAGACATTTAGAGTTCTGCCCAAAGAGCGTCACGTGAGGGGATGACACATAAATAAGCATGTCACAAATAAATGAGATGGTATTGGGCCCAGACCAACGCTGCTAACAGAACAGATAGTGTTAAGTTATGGAGGGCAGCTTAACTGGGGAAGGAGGCTGCTTTCATGGAATGATCATGGAAAGAGCCCGGAAGGAATGACACTGGAACGGAGGCTTGAGCCATGAGGAGGGAAGGTCTCAGATGAGAGAGTCAGAGCACAGCCTGGGAGGGCCCAGAGTCAGGTGGTGTACCCTGAGAACAGGACAGTGTGGGCTGGGCCCAGCAACACCTTCCAGGCTGGGAGCAGGGGGATAAGGCAGCAGGAACCTACTAGTGATTTAAGTGGGGACATGACATGGTCTGAGAGAGAGAGAGAATGACCAAGCCAATACGGCATAATGTTAGCTATTGATGACTACACGTGATGAAGTCATAAGGGTTCTGTGTATTCTTGCAGCTTTTCTACATTTTTGAAATTATTTGAAAATGAAAAGTGGAAAAACAAAAGACCCCTCAGGCTTTATGCACAGTTGATTGCAGGAGGTGGAGGCATACGGGCTGGGGAAGTTTGGTGCCAAGAGTGGAGGAAAGGAGCCCCATGAGAAGGTCCTTACAGGAATCAGGTGACTTGAGCTTGGCGAAGATGGAAGAGAGGTCATTTTCGGGATGTATTTACGGGAGGTCTGTGTTTGTTTTGTATTGCTTCTGTAATAAGTTACCATACCTGGTACTCATAAATAAGACAAATTTATCATCTTACTGTTCTGTAGGTTAGAAATCTGACGTAGGTCTCGATGGGCTGCAATCAAGATATTGGCAGTGCTGTGCTCGTTTCTGAGGGCTCTAAGGGTAGGTCCATTTCCTTGCCTTTTCTTGCTTCCAGAGGCCTCTCTTCAGGCCTTGCACATAACCCCCGGCAGGATCCTTCTCACACTGTCGTGTCTCTCGCACCACAGCCTGGAAAGGTCCTTGCTTTTAAGAACTCATGTGATCGCACTGGCCCCTCCTGGATATTCCAAGATAATCACCCCATATTAGCCTGGCACAGTGGCTCACACTCGTGATCCTAGCACTCTGGGAGGCTGAGGTGGGTGAATTGTTTCCTGAGCTCAGGAGTTTGAGACTAGTCTGAGCAAGAGCAAGACCCCCATCTCTATTAAAAAACAGAAAAACTAGCTGGGCGTTATGGTGGGCACCTACAGATGGAACTACTTGGAAGGCTGAGGCAAGAGGATCGCTTGAGCTCAAGAGTTTGAGGTTGCTGTGAGCTAGGATGCCACTGCACTCTACCCAGGGCAACAAAGTGAGACTCTGTCTGAAAACAAGCAAAAACACCTCCCTATCTCAAGATCCTAAAATTCTAATCACATCTGTAGAGATTCTTGGGCCATGCAAAGTAACAGATTCATGGGTTCTCAGAGATTAAGATGTGGACATCTTGGGGGCCATGATTTACCTCCTATGAGGTAGAACTGCTGGGCTGGACTGGACTGGGATGGGTATGAGGGAAAGAGATGAACCAAAGACCACCGCTGGGCCACTGTGTGAGCGTGGAGCCATCACTACACACAGCAAGCAGCTTGGGAGAAGAGACCCCCGGTGGGGTGGGGAGGGCAGGGAATCACAGTGCTTGGGTCAGGTCAGGCAGAGTAATTGGGAGAGCCTCACATGGCAGAGCCTCACACTGGTACCCAGGGGAAGAGAGGCACATAAGCCAAGACAGGGCCTGAGATGTTGGGCCCCCCACACCACCAGGCATGAGAGCTGTGAGCCCCTACTGGTGATCAGGCCCTGGAGATACGAGTACTTACATAAAGAAAAGATGTTCCAGAAGGGAATAGAAGGCCAGATGGGGAAATGGTTGGGCAGACAGGTTGGAATCTGCTTTACAAAGCTGCCTGTTCTAGGCCACCAAGTGAGTGTGTACTATAGGAAACAGGGGCAGTCATTGCAGGGCCTTAGGAGGCAAATGCACAACACAGATAAAGGACGGAAGAGGGGTTGACAGGCAGCCTCTAAACAGGTGCTGAGCGTGGGCACCGCAGGGAAGCTGCAGGCATAGGCAAGGTGGCTCCAGCCTAGCTGGGCGTCCTGGCTGGGGCCTGCCTCTTCTTTGCCCCACGCTTGCAGCTGGAGGGAGGTCCACAGGGCACTGTGGTTTGGGGGAGGCGTGGAAGGAAGGGGAGAGGCACCTCTTTCTGAACTGCTGCTCTTAAATCAAACAATTCAATCCAGGTGGAAGAGGCTTGGCAGCTGGAGAGGGGAAGAAGGAGAAGCAGACGATAAAAAAAAAAAAAAAAAAAAAAAAAAAAATCAATAACGCTTCCCCATAAAATAAATTGAGATTTGTGGAATTCACTTCCACTTGACATCAAAGATGCCGATTTGGTGAATTCGTTTAAGACCAAATTGAAAACGTATCATTTTAATCCAGGTCCCCAAGCTACCTCAGGCTCTGCGGCAAGGACCCTGGGGACAGGGTTTACTGTAGCTCCCAATGCTTCTTAGGGGCCAATTGATCTTGGTGGCGCTGTGCTCAGGACGGCAGGAGAAGTGAGTGGGCCTCACCCCCTCCTCAGGGCTGGGGTCCCGCGACCTCACCAGGAACCACCTATCTGATCACTTCTGGCTGCCTGAGAGGTAGCTTTAAGAAGCAGGTGCAAGACTGGCTGATTAGAACCTGGTCAGGGCAGCTCCTTCAGCTTCTCCTGGCCTTAAAGCTTCCTCCTGTAAATGGCAGTGCAGAGTGGACAGACTGGCTGGACCCCCTCACTCAGGGCATGGGCATGATGGGAGTGGGGTGAGGAGAGTAGGGATACAGGGCTGCTAAATATTAAGAAAACAAGGTAAACATGAAAACAAATGAGAGCCACATGAACTTTCTTAGCCTAAACCTCCTGATGGGTCAGGGGCCAGTACTCATCTTGACTAAAGTTAAGATTTAGCCCTGCTTTGGGGGTTTCCTTCCACCCCAGGAATGGAAACAAGGGCAGGAGAGTCTGCAAGCTCACCAGTTGGGGTGATTCCAGCACCAGACTTTAAAGAAGCATCTCTGACTGGAGAGAAATGGACAGGTTTGTGGCAGTGTAGCCAGGACAGCTCAGAAGTGTGGGCAGACAGAGTGGTCTGACAGTGCAGGGTGGAGGTTACCTGCAAAGTGCCCTCAGTGAGCAGATCCAGGTTCATGACCTCAGGCAACTGAACCTCTCGTGCCTCAGTTTCCTTACCTATAAAGAGAGAAAGGGTAATAGTGACCTTACCACAGAGGACTGGCCAGGATCCTTCCATGAGAGAATGTAAACTACTCAGCATGTTGCTCGGCAGATCGTCAACACTAAGAAATGTCACTATTATGATGATTACAGTGACCAGTTGGGGGACATTGTCAAACTGCTGAACTCTCACCCAGGTCTTAGTGTCCTCCTCTGTGAAGTGAAGTGGTGCTCTCTGCAGTCCACGCTAGCCAGGGTCTTTGCCCAAGTCTTTGCTACTGGAGGTCCTTCTTCTCACCTAAGATACTGTGCAGCTAAGCAAAGGCCACTCACCCCAGGCCTCAGCAGCTTCCTGAGTTAAACCTCTGAATTGTAGGGAGAGAAATCAAGCATCTGAAAGAGCCCTAAGAGCATCAGCCCAGAGGGAGGCCCAGGAAGGGCAGTATTGGCTAAAGCAAGACCAATTCCATGGTCACAGCCACCCCGGAGCCAACTCGGCCTTGCTGAGCCCTGGCTTTGGGCTTCAGGACCTGAGCATGATTTGACCTCCTCAAATTGAATGTTCACTTTAGCCTAGATTTGCAAAGCAATTTGTTAATACTTCTGTGCAAGGGCTGTTTTCTCTAGGGTTTTAAAGAAAAAACTCATTTCAATGTAAAATTCGCAGCACCAAATTGAAATGTATTCTGAGCAGAGTGAGTGGCTCAGGATTTCCAGGCCCTGCGATCAGCAGCACGTCACTTTGTAATTACACCTCTCTTTGTGCGTCAGCTGCAGACCTGGCGAGGAAAATAGAAGATAATGCTGACCCTTTTGAGAAGAGAAAGGACTTTTGTGACTGTTCCTTTTCAGAGAGAGCTCTTCCAAGATGATAGAAGATGGGGCACCTGGATCAATCTATCAAGGGGAACAAAACCATTAGTATCTTTAGCCTCCTTAGCCAAGATCAGTGCCACTCAACTGTTTCTGGAGTTTAACTCTTATTTCGTCAAATACACTGGAAGGAAAAATGAAACATCTTCCTTCCAGCACAACTTGGTTTATTTTGCTCAAAGGTGATCTCTAGCCTTCTCCTCCTGGACACATGTATGTGCACACGGGTGCACACATACACATGCATGCACACGTACACACCACAAATGTGCACACATGCTCACACACATACATACATATGATGTACACGCATTTAAGCTTACACATGCCACACACAAACATACATAAACGAATACATACGCACACCATGCATCATAAGCTTAGTGACACACATACACACACTTCCCTGTGTTTTAAAAACAAAACTAGTAGACCCCTAATTGGATCACAGTTCCAAAAATAGAGAAATTTGGATAAGGCCTGGTTTAGATGACACTAGGAATTCTTGTTAATTTCCTTAGGTGTAATGATGATCTCATGACTAAGTAGGAGCATGTCTTTATTTTTAGGAGATATTAGCTAAAATGTTTATTGATACAATGTCAACATTTCTGCAACTTGTTTTCAAATGATCAAGAGAGAAAGTAAATGTGGTAATCTGTTAACATTTACAAATCAAAATTAGTGAGAAAATTGCCAAATTGTATCCATTCATCAATTTCTTTAAAACCTGCCTTTTATATCCCTCTGTGTATGCTGATTGTGGAAGGACCTCAAATTTTGATAATCCTTGGATAGATCTAATTTTGCAAGCATGCATTGAGTGTTGCCACAGTGCCTGGAAAGCAGAGGATTTGAAAGGGTAGAAAGCAAGGAGCATAAGAGATTCTCTTGGGTCAAGTGAAAATTTGCTTAATCTTAGTTAACAGGTCTTTAACCTTTTATATTACAGTATTTACTGTAGGTGTCATAGCTCCAATCACTCAAACTAATGAGCTTCTCCAGTTACTATTAGTACATTAGCAATAAAATCTGTAGAATGTGAACTCAACCCATAGGTAAAAGGTAAGAATGTGAATGTCATTTGGCAACTGAGCTTGGAATAATTTGCAGGTAGTCAGAGGCTATGGACCCTTTGCCTTCCATTTAGAGATAGTCATCAGTTACAAATTGTGAACAAAACACACACGATGAAACCTGCCACTTCCTCCCATATTTAGAATCCTCATGGTAACACATCCCTACTTCCTTCTCGGCCCTTAACGTAACAGCTAACAATTACAGAGGGCTCACCATGGGCCAGCCATTTTCTAAGTGTTTTGTGTGAATAACTTATTTAACCTATAGTGTGTGCAAAAGTATTATTCTCATTTTGCAGATGAGGGAACTTAGGCAAGGTGAGTGACAGAAAGCAAAGACAGACTGTGGTCCTAAGCGTTCTGGCCCCAGGGTCTGTGCTCTTTTATTGCCACCAGTACCCATCAGATACAAGGCCCCTGCCAAAGGTGTCCCTCTGAGGCTGGCCATCTCCCTCCGTCAGACTCCCAAGGACAGATTTTTGAAACATTTTCTGGAGCTGGTCTTTGTTACATAATGCCTTTATTAATTGAGTGAGAGCCCATGCCAATAACACCTTGATTCATCACAACCTCTGGGTTAGAATAAAGGCTGCTGGTTGCCTGGTGTTCAGGCCTTTCTCTGCTGGCCCTGATCCATCATTATGGTTTCTCCTCTTCACCTCTGCCCAACACACAGCTGTGTTCCAGCCATAGGTGCCTCCTCTGCATCTATGCAGAACAGCCACCCATGGGGTCATTCATGCCTTTTCCTCCACTGAGAATGTCGTTCCTGTTCCATGCCTACAAAACGAAGTCAGAATAGGCCCTCATGGTCAAGGTCAAATCAGATCACTCCCTTCTGTGCATGCCAGAGAGAATTCATATTCCCACTCTGTGGGTTCTTAGATAAACCATTGCTGCTTACCTTCCAGCATTTCTTTTTTACCCCTGCTTTCCCTAGGAAAAACTCAATTTTGTTCCACTCTTTGCTTATGTGATTCACAGGTAAACCTTGATCAGTCCAAGCTAGTTCTGATAATTACATTCCCCTTGGCTAGAAGCTGGTTAGGGGATGTGTACAGGACCCTACCTACCCACATAAGGCCAATACACCACGTGTGGGGACTTCACTGATAAACAGAAGCACCATGGAGGCAGCCAGGTACCTGCTTCTTCCCTGGATATTGCCAGAAAGCAATACCTGAAACTGTTTTGGCCACCCTGTAACCAGCCTGAAGATAGTTGGGGAGCAGGGAATTGAGAAGAGAGTGTAAGAACAGACCCACACTGTGTCAGGACCTGCCTGAACTCTAGAATTCCTCTTACAGGAGATTATAAATCCCCATTTGAGCTGAGTTTTCTGTCTAAAGCATCCTGATTGATAAGATTGCTTCACTTGGTACTGACCACATTGGATTATAGTCTGTTGAATAGGATTTCTCTTCCTACTTCTGTCCTGTCTAGGCTAATTCTGCTCCTTGAGGACAGATATCTGGTCTTATTTATCCAGTACTTCTAGAATCCAGTTCAGGGACTGCCGTGTAGTAAATAAAAGGCAGCTTGGTACCTGGGGTGTTTATGCCTCCCAGTGTCTCCCACGTGCTTCCTCTTAGAAATTATCATGGGATTTATCCATCTTGAATCCTTTTTGGAATAAGGTGGGGTATAAATATTGCAGTTGGAAGAAAGGAAGGAAGTGAGGGAGGCTAAATTAAATGTATCTATGAAAAATATTGTTTCTTCTAGAAAATGTTTCCATGGCAGCTTCCATGGGAGAGGCCTCCTCTCCAAGGGCAGTATGAGATTAAAGTGTGGGAATAGCAATGGTTTTCAACCTTTTCATCATCCACACCCTCCTTTGATAATTTAACATTCTCTCATATTACCCCCAGAGGATTTTCTAAGATCCCCTGGGGAAGAAGGGTTTCTTCTCTGCCTTGAGAATTTTCATCCTCATCAATTTCCCACCGTCCAGAAAGATTTTTCTAAAGCATTAACTTCTATAATTTACATTTGAAAAAATTAGGTTTTAAGAATATCCCTCCAAATGCAATAAGAGAATTGACTCCTCATTTTCAAACCACACCCTCCCCCCCAACCAGAGATTCTAACAAAGCCATTCCCCTGAGACCACAGGTTCAAAGCCCCACACAGTCACATGTGGAGACCAGACAAAGTCAACACCCTGGTGCTGGGCTTGGGCTGCTCCTTCAGCTTTGGCTTATGCCCTTTCCTCCACTGAGGAAACAGGTGATTTTAAATAGTGAAATGCCACACTGTGTCTGTGTTCTTTTTATCTTTGGCACCAAGGTTAATTGTTGAGTTGTTTTAAATATCCTTTGATAGTAGAGGGGTGTTCATAATGTCCACAGCCCTTAATTAAATGAACCAAATGTTAGGACCAAGAACAAAGAATTCACAGCAGTTTCACCGTCTGCCAAGGACTAGTGTCTCTAGCCAGTTCATAGAGTCTATGGAAGGCCTCTTTCAGGCAGGAAATATAGTTATATATAGCTAGGAAACAGGAGAAGACAGAAAAACCTAGACTAACCCCTCAGCTAGAGGTGCATCTGGAAGGCAAAGAGCCCCAGAAAGTCATGGATTCTCTAATCAGATCACTGTCTTCCCTCTGGGGCACAGTTCAGAACTTCGTGGGGTTGCATTTCTAGACTGTTCTCCTTCAGTTTACCCTGCCAGTCAGCAGATGCTCCAAAAATACCATTCACCACATCACTGTCCTGCTTAGAAATCTTTAGTCCACTGTTCTAACAGAAATTCATTGGATGCCTTCTACAATAGACTCTAAGCACTGTGCAAGGTGTTTGGGGGGTGCAAGGATGAAAAGACAATGCTTTCCCCTTGAAGAGGGAGATGAGGCATGAACAGTAACTGCATGTATGTATGTATCCTCTACATACAGCACGGGATACTCTGCTATGAGTATCACAGATATACCCTAATGCACCACAATGTATTCACACTTAAAAAAGCAGCAAAGTACTGTAACAGCGGTCCCATACTTGCCAGGGAAGATCAGAATAAAGAACCTAACCAAGCCTCAGTTTCCATATCTGCAAAATGGAGATTATAATAGAATCCTTTTCAAAGGGATATATTATGAGGATTAGATGCCTTAATTTATGTGAAGAGCTTTGAATGGTTCCTGGAACATAGGAAGTGCTATTAAAAATTTTGCTAGTGTTATTATTACTTACAATTAAGACAAAGAGTGGTGTGGGGTTTCTGGCTAAGTAGGTATTTTTAAAAATGAATAGAGGTGTTAGGCTGAGAACACTCTGCTGCCTTGAGTTCCTATGGAAGCAAACCAAAGCCCAACTCAATGTAAACAAAATTTAAGCTTAACAAATCATAAGTAGCCAGCTAACCTCTAAGTATAAACTTTTCCACTTTAACACATCAAGTGTATTTTATTTCTCTTGCTTCCTCTAATACCTTACAAAAGCTTTCCCCTTGTATCCCCTTCATACAAGCACAATCGCTTACAGTCTGGCATTCCCCAATTCATGAATCACTGTCTGCTCAAATAAACTCATTAGAATTTCCATGGGCCTACATTTTTTTTGTTTGTTTGTTTGTTTGTTTGTTTTTTTAGAGACAGCGTCTCACTTTATCACCCTTGGTGGAGAGCTGTAGCATCACAGCTCACAGCAACTTCCAACTCCTGGGCTTAGGCGATTCTCTTGCCTCAGCCTCCCGAGTAGCTGGGACTACAGGTGCCCGCCAGAACACCCGGCTATTTTTTTGTTGCAGTTTGGCCGGGGCCGGGTTCGAACCTACCACCCTTGGTATATGGGGCTGGTGCCCTACCCATTCAGCCACAGGCCGCCACCCGGGCCTAAGTTTATCCTTTAACCTAGGGAACATGAAACTAGTTGTTTAGCCAGGCATGGTGGTTCGTACCTGTCATTCCAGCCGTTTGGGAAGCTGAGGTGGGAGGATGGCTTGAGACCAGGAATTTAAGGCTGATGGCACCACCGCACGCTGGCCTGAGGCACAGACTGAAATCCTGTTTTTCTTTCAAGAAAAAAGTGTTTAGAAACCTTAGCCCACCTTTCAATGACTCCAGCTCTGAAACATTCACCCTTTTTAGTTACCATTTCCATACCTGAGGCCAGCCAGGGTGGTCCATGTCCACACTGCCCTTCCAACTTCCCAAGTGTCCCCTCTGCTCTGCAAGCTCTCCCCTCTCCAGACTAGGCATCTGCCACCTGGGGCAGGGGGTGGGGAAGGTCTGGAAGGTCTGGAAGGTCTCTAGCAGTTGGCCCCGCCTCCACCCTGTGGGAGCACATACTGCACCACAGGCTTCTGGGACCTTCATTTCCTGTCCCGGAATTAGTTCAGTGTCTAATTATCTCACCTTCCCATGGAGCTACTCGAATAACCACATGGGAGATGCAGCCCCTTTCTCAATTTGCAGATGGCTACACAAGACAGACCCCAAAATAATAGCCCACCTTATAGGGCATTGGTATGGCAGCTACATTGGAGGTTTGGAGAGACAGAGCAGTCTCGGTATGGCCACCTTGCAGCCAGCTCTTCATTTCGTACCCTCTCTGCCCTCAGAAGGAGTTGTCACAGGCTTCCTCAAGTCTTACCTCTGTCCTTCCCACCCCCCTCTTCTCCATCTCCCCCTACTTCCCCACAAAAGTTTTATCCTGGCCTTCCTTCTGCCCTCCTGCTTCTCAGTCCCATTCTTCCCTGAGACTAGCCATTGAAATTAGAATCCCTTTTCCCCAAGGTGGGTTACGGAACCCTTTTCCCTAAAGCCTGTCACAAACTCTAAAATTATTCTGTGTAAAAACTGGCCATAAAAAAATTCTCTGACCTTCCTTGTCTGACTGTAGGTCATAAGACCTCCTTTCCAGAGGGGGCCCTGCCCCACATTCAGAAGGAAGAAATGCTGCCCAGGGAGGCCAAGGATCTAGACAGATAGGCCTTGCCGGGTTTCCCCACTCAG
Organism: Loris lydekkerianus; assembly: GCA_963574355.1. Taxonomy (NCBI): domain Eukaryota; kingdom Metazoa; phylum Chordata; class Mammalia; order Primates; family Lorisidae; genus Loris; species Loris lydekkerianus. The sequence goes on from CAUYPK010152031.1 coordinate 47,214, forward strand.
GCTGTCAGCATTAGATCATACCTCTTTTGTCTGATCATGTTTCTACACAGCTGTCCATACTTTGTTGAACCTAAGCATAAAGATGGACAATTTCCCCTATTACTTTGGGTCTTCTTTTCAAAGATCCCTACATATCTGTATATATACATTAAATCTATATGTCTGTTCTTCTAATACTCAATCTGCCTCATGTCAGTGATTTTTCAGTAAATATTTAGGGGACCTTGGTCCCTACACCTTCCAAAGTCCTCTCCCTCCAGCATTTTTTTTTTTTTTTGTAGAGACAGAGTCTCACTTTACCACCCTCGGTGAAGTGCCGTGAAGTCACAGGACCCACAGCAACCTCCAGCTCTTGGGCTTCTGCGATTCTCTTGCCTCAGCCTCCTGAGCAGCTGGGACTACAGGCGCACGCCACAACGCCCGGCTATTTTTTGGTTGCAGTTCGGCCGGGGTTGGGTTTGAACCTGCCACCCTCGGTATATGGGGCGGGCGCCCTACTCACTGAGCCA
>CAUYPK010152037.1:0-33303 GCA_963574355.1 Loris lydekkerianus
CTTACGCAATTCTCCTGCCTCAGCCTCCCGAGCAGCTGGGACTACAAGATCTTGCCACAATGCCCAGCTATTTTTTTGTTGCAGTTTGGCTGGGGCTGGGTTTGAACCTGCCACCCTCGGTATATGGGGCTGGCGCCCTACTCACTGAGCCACAGGCGCTGCCCCCAAATTTAACTTTTTCAATAAAATATTTTTTCTTGGCTGGGCGTGATGACTTATGCCTATAATCCTAACACTTTGAGAAATTGAGGTGGGCAGATCACTTGAGCTTATGGGTTGGAGACCAGCCTGGGCAAGAGTGAGACCCTGTCTCTACTAAAAAATTAGCCAGGCATTATGGCAGGCTCCTATAGTCCCAGCTACTAGGGAGGCTGAGGCAAAAAGATAGCTTCAGCCCTAGAGTTTGAGGTTGCTGTGAGCTATGACACCACAGCACTCTACCAAGGGTGACAAAATAAGACTCTGTCTCCAAAAAAAAAGATCTTTTTTTTTCCTTCAATTTTTTTTTTTTTTGAGATAGAGTCTTATTATGTAGCCCTGGGTAGAGTGCTGTGGCGTTACAGCTCACAGCAACCTCAAACTCTTGGACTTAAGCGATTCTCTTGCCTCAGCCTCCCTAATAGCTAGGACTACAGGCGCCTGCCACAATTGCCCAGCTATTTTTTTTTGTTGTTGCCATTGTTGTTTTAGCTGGCCTGGGCTGGATTTGAACCTCCCAGGCTCGGTATATGTGGCCAGCACCCACCCTACCCACTGAGCTGTGGGTGCCACCCTTTTCCTTCAATTTTTAAATTTTTGATTAATTTTTTGTTTGTTTTTTGGAGACTGGGCCTTACTCTACTGCTCTGGGTAGAGTGCTGTAGCTTCATAGCTCACAGCAACCTCAAACTCTTGGGCTCAAGTGATTCTCTTGCCTCAGCCTCCCAAGTAGCTGGAACTACAGATGCCTGCCACAATGCTCAACTAGTTTTTCTATTTTTAGTAGAGACAGGGTCTCAGTCTTGCTCAGGCTGGTCTCAAACTCCTGAGCTTAAGCAGGAGTTTAAGTAGGAGGCCCACCTTGGCCTCTTAAGAGTGCTAGGATTAGAGACAGGAGCCCCTGCACCCAGCTTTTTATCTTTTTTTGAAACGGAGTCTCACTCTGTTGCCTAAGCTAAATTGTAGTAGTGTCATCATAACTCACTGCAACCTCAAAGTACTGGGCTCAAGCGATCCTCTTGCCTCAGCTTCCTGAGTAGCTGAGACCCACCGCCACACCTGGCTAATTTTTCTGTTTTTTATACAGACAAGATCTTGCTCTTGCTCTAGCTGGTCTGAACTCCTTACCTCAAGTGATCCTCCCACTTGCCTCCCACAGTGCTAGGATTACAGGAATGAGGCACTGTACCTGGTTAAGGCCTTTTTATTTGATCAAAACCAAATCTGTTTCTCTGAACTTCCGAACAGAAACAAAACGAATCTTCTACTATGCTGATCTAATCACTGTACATGTTCATCCGGTTCTCTGTCAAGGGCACTATGGAGGTGGATGTCATATAAAGGTAGGAGTAGGCTTTTAGTTGGGAAGATTGGGTCCGAATTTTGGCTACTGGATTCTGTGACTTTACACAGGCCCTGAAGCTGAGTCAACATTCTTTTATTTATTTATTTATTTTTGAGACAGAGCCTCACTCTGTTGCCCTGGGTAGAGTGCTGTGAAATCCTAGTTCACAGCAACCTCAGACTCCTGGGTTGGAGTGATCCTCTTGCCTCAGCCTTCCAAGTAGCTGAGACTACAGGCACCTGCCATAACGCTCAGCTAGTTTTTCTATTTTTTTAAATAGAGACCAGGTTTTGGTCTTGAACTTCTGAGCTCAGGTGATCCACCAGCCTCGGTCTCCCAGAGTATTAGGATTACAGGCATGAGCCACCATACCTGGCCAACATTCTTTATTTATCTCTTTGAAAGACTATCTCTAATCATAGCTTACAGCAATGTCAAACTCCTGGGCTTAAGTGATCTTCCTACCTCAGCCTCTTGAGTAACTGGGATTATAGGCATCTGCCATCATGCCCAGCTAATTTTTCTACTTCTGTAGAGAAGAGGTGTGGTTTTTGCTCAGCCTGATCTCAACCTCTTGTCTTGGCTTCAAACAATCCTCTTGCCTAAGCCTCCCAAAGTGCTTGGATTATAGGCATGAGCCATAGCACCCAGCCAGAAATACCCCTTCTTTTTTGTTGTCGTTGTTGTTGCAGTTTGGCTGGGGCTGGGTTCGAACCTGCCACCCTCAGTATATGGGGCCGGTGCCCTAACCACTGAGCCACAGGAGCCGCCTACAGAAATACTACTTCTGATCCTTCTATCCTATCCCTTGCAATGTCTAATACCAAGGTTAACGTTCCCCCAAATACTTGGTGACTGACAGTTAATAGGTGGTCAAGGTTTATCTCCACTCAAGCCAGTCAGCCATATGGAGATTTCCAAGATTCCTTGGCCACAGACAACACTGCTCCTGAATGAGCATGTGAGGGACCAGGTAAGAGCCTGAGGTCTATCAACACAATCCAGGCCCTCACATGGAATACTTGTCAGGAGTTCTGGAAATCAGAAATATGCTAAGCAATCTCTCAAGAATACTGTGAACACAGCTGCAGGTAATGTGTGCTTCATGAGCTCTGGAAAATGATATGGACACTTGACACAACTTTCTGGATAGGGGAGTTTAGGGATGCTCTCCCAGGCCCCCTGTACTGGGAAACAAACTGAAATGATTATCAGAAGAGTAAGGGCAAAGGGATGATGGTAACTGTGGCTCACCGTCTGTTTGAAGCCTACAGCTGTGTGCTGAGGGGCCTTGCGAAGGGCATTGGTCATTGTTCTCCGGGCCTCTGAGTACTCCAGCTGGATGGCTTTAATGCGCCCTGCGTGTGGAGAAAAGGAGAGTGGGTCATGAGTGTGGTGTCATGCAAGCCATCGGCAAAGCAGAGTGCCAAGCTAGCCTTTCATGCATCACCCTTAGAAAATCTGCACCAAGTGAGCCTGAGACACCGGATTTGGGCACGGGCCCCTCTGCTCACCTGTGTAGTAGAGGTACCTTGCCCACTCGTTGTTATTGGCCTGCTCGGGGAACACGGACTTGGACACCAGCTTCTCAGCCTGGTCATACAAGCTGTAGTGTAGATAATTCCGCAGCAGGAGGTTCAGCAGGGTGGCCTGCCCATCTGCATCATGCCGCAGGGTGGCCGTCCGGAGCCGAGCATGCAAGAAGCTACAAGGAAGAAAGGAAAAAGCATGTCAGAGGCTTTAGATCACAATAGTCTGGATGGTCTTTGTGTCTTTATTCACTCTCAAGCCCTTGGAAAAGTTATACAAATTGCTTTTCTGGTTATCTACTGAATATTCAACTACGGGCTGCCCACCGTGTGAAGTACTATTCTAGGTGGATAGAAAGGACAAACCTGTGCTCAGGGAACTCAGTGGAGGAGACACACAACGATCACGACAAAGTATACTATGTGGCATGAAAGGCAATAGGGGCCATGAAAAAACCAGGGTGACGAGAAACGTGGGAAGTGAGACAGATGGGGCTGTGCTTCTATATAGCTCGGCCATTGCAGGACTTCTACAATGAGGTAAGGGTTCAGCAAAAGCGTGGAGGAGGCAGGGAGGAGAGTGCTCTTAGAAGACAGGAGACCAGAGCAAAGGCTCTGAGGAACAGTGTGCCTGGCACACCCGAGAAAGAGGAGGCCAGCAGGGCTGAGAGGAGCGAGCTGAGGGAAGCAGGAGGTAAAGCCAATGTAAGGTGGCACAGCACACTGGGCCTTATAAGCTATCATGGGGACTTGGGCTTCCTTGAGAGAAATAGGGAGCTACTGTAGGTTTTGAGCAAAGAAGTAAAATGTTCTCCGGTCTGCCCCTCCACTTTTAAACCACTACTCAGTCTTCCCTTGATTGTAGCGTGAAGGGAAGAGACTGGAAGACAGTTCTTAGCAGCTCAATAGTTAGCCATTTTTTCATCTAGAATCAGTCTCTCTTTTGAACCCCTCACATGGTTCCAGCCGTGTTAGCCATGACCCCTGCTACCTGCTGGGCACCTCACATCTACCAGCTTATTGCCCTCTGTAGGTTTACTGTTCTATGCTAGTGACTCATCAAGTCTCTGACTCCAAGGGCCACCAGTAAGACTCTTGGCCACTTGTACCTGCGCACCACATCCAGCTTGTCCAGGAACTCATAGACCCGGGCGTGGTAATAGTAACACTTTGCAGCCACAAGGTCTAGGGCCCGGCGGTTCTGAGTACTGATCTTCTGCATCAAATCATCAGAGACTTTTTGTGCCTGGGGATGAAGCCAAAAGAGAATCCAATGACCTGTCATTTCTTTGAAAGGTTAAACATGGAGTTATCATATGCCAGCAATTCCCCTTCCAGTTGTGTATCCAAGAGAACTGGGAACATATATTCACATAAAAGCTTGTATGCGATAAAAACAGTTTTGGGCCCGGGCTGGGTTTGAACCCGCCACCTCCAGTATATGGGGCCAGCGCCCTACTCCTTGAGCCACAGGTGCCATCCTGTGATCGAAAAATTTTAAAAAAGAAAAAAAGAAGGCTGGGCTCTGTGGCTCCCTTGAGCTCAGGAGTTCAAGACCAGCCTGAGCAAGAATGAGATGCCGTCTCTACTAAAAACAGAAAAATTAGTCAGGTAAGGGGTCACGAGCCTATAATCCCAGTTACTCAGGAGGCTGAGGAAGGAGGATCGCTTGAACCCAGGAGTTGCAGGTTGCTGTGAGCTAGGCTGGCACCGTGGCACTGTAGCCTAGGCAACAGAGTAAAACTCTATCTCAAAAAAAAAATAAAATGGGCCATAGCTCATGCCTATAATCCTAGCACTCTGGGAGGCCAAGGGAGGTGGATTGTTTGAGCTCAGGAGTTCATGACCAGCCTAAGTGAGAGTAAGACTTCGTGTCTACTAAAAATAGAAAACTTAGCCAGGTGGCCCATGCCTATATAGTCCCAGTTACTTGGGAGGCTGAGGCAAGAGGATCACTTGAACTATATAGTTTGAGGTTGCTGTGGGCTACAATGAAGTCATAGCACTCTACCCAGGGTGACAGAGTGAGACTGTTTCAAAACAAACAAAACAAACAAACAAAAAACCCCCCAAAAAACCCCAACAAAACCCCAGAAAACCACTGTCCACAAACTTTCATAGCAGCATTTTTTGTAATGACCCAAAAGTAGAAAGAACTCAGTGTTCACCAGCTAATGAATGGATAAACAAATGTGGTATGTCCTTATGATGGATTATCATTCACCCATAAAAAGAAATTAAGTACTACAACATGGACACACTTTAAAAACACCATGCTGGCTTAGTGCCTGTAGCTCAAGCGGCTAGGGCACTAGCCACATACACTGGAGCTGGCAGTTCAAATGCAGTCTGGGCCCGCCAAACAACAATGACAACTACAACTTAAAAAAAAAAAAAAAAAAGCCGGGTATTGTGGCGGACGCCTTCCCAGCTACTTGTGAGGCTGAGGCAAGAGAATCACTTAAGCCCGAGAGTTGGAGGTTGCTGTGAGCTGTGACACCACATCACTCTACCCAGGGTGACAACTTGAGACTCTGTCTCACAAACAAACAAACAAGAAAACACCATGCTAAGTGACAGAAGCCAGGCTGGGTGCAGTAGCTGACACCTGTAACCCCAGCACTTTGGAAGGCTGAGACAGGAGGACTGCTTAGCAGTTTGAGGGCTGCAGTGAGCTGTGATGGTGCCATTGTACGTACTCTAGCCTGGGCAACAGAGCAAGACCCTGTCTTAAAAAAACAAACAAAAAAACGCAAACATAACTTCATATATTGTCTAATTCTGTTTATATGAAATGTCCAGAATCCTCTACAGAGAGAAGCAGATTAGTAATTGCCAGGGCCAGGGGTGAAGGGAGAATGGGGAGTGACCACTAACATTCACATGTGGTGCTTCTTTTTTTTTTTTTTTTTTTTTTTTTGGTAGAGACAGAGTCTCACTTTATCGCCCTCAGCAGAGTGCTGTAGCGTCACAGCTCACAGCAACCTCCAACTCCTGGGCTTATGCAATTCTCTTCCTCAGCCTCCCGAGTAGCTGGGACTACAGATGCCCGCCACAACACCTGGCTATTTTTTTTGCAGTTTGGTCGGGGCCAGGTTTGAAACCGCTACCCTCGGTATATGGGGCTGGCACCTGGTGCTTCTTTTTGAGGCGATGAAAATGTGCTAGAATTAGTGATGATCATAAAACCTTGTGAATATACAAAAAATTACCAAATTGTAGCATACTTTAAAGGGGTGACTTATAGCTCAAACAAACAAAATGGTTGTGAGGAAAGAAAAAGAAACAGGGAATTGAGGAGAGGGACCTGTCACCTCCTGAGCCTCCTCCTGTGACCTACAAGGAAGCTGGCATAGCTGGAGGAGTGGCAGGAGTGGAGTCTACAAAATAGAGCTATTTGGTCCCATCGTAATAGCTGTTATTTATTAAAATATCATCAATGCTTATTATGTGTAGATCACTGCTATATATTTTCAAACATTTAAAAAATGTAATGCTAATAACAAGGTTGGGTGTGGTGGCTCACACCTGTAATCCTAGCACTTTAGGAGGTCGAGGTGGGAGATTGGTTGAGGCCACAAGTTTGAGATTAGCCTGAGCGTAAACAAGACCTCATTTTTACAAAAAGTAGAAAAATTAGACAGGCATGGTGGTGTGCACCTGTAGTCCAAGCTACTCAGAGAGGTGAGGCAGGAGGATTGCTTAGCCCAGGAGTTTGAGGTTAGAATGAGCTATGATGATGCCACTGTACTCTAGCCTGGGTGACAGAGTGACACACTGTCTCAAAAGAAAAAAAAAAGGTAATACAACAATACCTCTTTGTAGCGCTTGCTGTTCATCAGAAAGATGACCATGAGGAGCTGCAGATAGGCTTCCACTTCAGGCAGGAGGGGTGCCGATGCAGCTTTTCCTGTGCGGGGCCGGAACTGTAAATCGGCTTCTGTGTCCATGGGCTGACAGGACAGAAGTTATCATGCAAAAACTCGGATCAATCAACCAAGAATTTATGGAGCACCCCCATGTATTTCAACATACACTTTTCGGTGTCTACTATGTGCCAAGATTGTGCTAGTTGCTGGGGGTACAAATTAAAGACACAGTCTTTTGCAAAGAAGTCAAGGAGGTTGGCAACACAATAAATACAATAAAGCATTACAGGAGTATAACAGACTTCTTCACACAATCTGATGGGGACATAAAGGACAATGTACGAAATCCTCAAAGAGTCTGCAACTTAGAGAGATTAAAACACCACACCTGGAACCACCACAACTTCTAGGACTTAATGAAGTGAGATGAAATAAAACATGAGACCAAAAAATTGTTTTTTTGTGGGAGCAGGAAATCTGGGGGAAGCAAAATACACACAGTGCTTATTTTCAGATCTAGTCACTAAAACTAAAACAAACGTGTCAACCCCCAAAATAATCATGTTTGGTGAACTAACAAATATGAAAGTTAGAAAACCTTCAGGGTGGGGTTGGAGGATAGTATATTTTCCCCCCTTCCCTGACAATAAACTTTTCACTGTTCTACTTCCTGGAATTATGTGATTTTTCACATCTATGTAAAATGTTGGAAGGTCGAGAGGCTGGAACCTGGGCCATTAATAAAGAGGGGGATTTCTCAGTTACAAAGGATAAGGAGAGCTCTCTCCTGGCATGGAGACCTCTACCACTATCAAAACTACTTCATCAGCGTTTGCTACATCCTAGGAAAAGTTCTTAGAGTTTTATATATACCCTACCTTCTGCCCAATCTATCCATCACATTTAACAAATGCAAATAATGCACAGGGAAGTTAAGTCACTTGCCCAAGCCTCACAGATACTACTTGGTAGAGTTTGGATTCAAATTCAACTCTTCCTCTAAAACCTGTTTTTTTTTTTTTTTTTTTTTGGCTGGGGCTGGGTTTGAACCCATCACCTCTGGTATATGGGGCCAGCGCCCTACTCCTTTGAGCCATAGGCGCCGCCCTCTTCCTCTAAAACCTATGCTCCTAATAACTGCTATATACTTCTTCTATGCTGAAGCCTCCATGCTGAGGCAAAGAGGCAGTGGTACCTTTTCCCGACATCACTCACCTGGAGGACAGGGTACATGTTGTGGGCTAGTGGGAAAGGAGTTTGGTTAGGAGGGTCCTGATTTCCTAACTTGGAAGAATGACACTATAGGGTGGGAGGATGGTTCCCCTGTCACTGGGCAAATGAGTATTAAAATGGGCTGCTTTGGATTCATTCCCTTGTGCTACTGCTAAGACAGGTCTTCAGGATGAGAAACACTTACATTTTGGGGTTTGAGACCAAGCCTGCACCCTGACCCACTCACCTCTTCTAGGAAGGGGAGCAAGAAATCTCGAGTGGCGTTATTTGAGGTGAAGAAGCCATGCACGGCTTTATACAGAACATAGTGGTTCAGGCGGCGTGATGTGGAAGGTAGCATCCGCAGGGTCCTCAGCACAAATCTTGGTTCCTTGCCTGAAACGGCCTTCTCCAGCTGTTTCACATGCTCCTTGATGTCTGCAGAAGGCCAGAGGAGAGAAAAATGATGTTACTTCCCACTCCTCCTAGTCCCCCGCCACCGTAGGCAAGTAGATCTTGGAAGCCTCTTATAAAGGGGCAATAAGTGACCAGTCATCTCTTTTGCCCTAATAGGGTTAAGCATTATTTACAGATCCCACACATTGATGTTTTAAGACATAATCAAGAGGCAAGGAAAAAAGCAGGGATGGGGGATGCAGTAGAAGATGACAGGAAGAAAAGAATAAATAAGAACCAAAAGAAATACGTGGAGATTCATCAAATCTCAAAATAGGGAAAGACTTTCTAATGTAAACAGGGGAGAAATCACACTCACATAAAAAGATTGATGAACTTGACTTCTGGACAAGTGCATTAAAAAAAGAAAAATATTTACAACAAATGTGATCAAAGATTCATATTTTCATTCTACAAAGAGGTTGTATAAATGGTTAAGACAAACTATATTGCCATAATGTCAAAGTAAAAGTGGACATGAACAGACATACATAGAAGAAAAAAGACAAATAGCTAATAGACAAAAAGTCTATCTCAGCAGTATTTGAATAACTGCAAGTGGAAATATTTTTAAACTACCAAATTAGCCATATTAAAAAGATTATAGAATGCAGTGAGAAGTACATTTCTGCTGGTATAATATAAATTAGTACAGTTTTTCTGGACAATTATCTATCAAAAACCTTTAAAATGTTCACCCTTTTTGACTCAGGCATATAGATTCTGGGAATCTATACTAAAGAAATAATAAAAATAATACAAGTAGATTAAAAAATTTGGGCACAAAGTTGCACTGCTATTTATAACAGCAAGAAACTAGAAACAGTTTAGATGTGGGGATGCAATTAATTGGTAGTTTCTTGGTTACCTTTGTATATTGGGCACTTAGCACAGGGTGTCTGGGCTACATTAATGATATTACAACAGCTGATCTTTATGGAAGGTTTACTATGTGTTCACCATGTGCTAGATACACTTCTGAGCATTTTTCTTTTCTTTTTTTTTTTTTTTGAGACAGAGCCTCACTATGTTGCCCTTGGTAGAGTGCCTTGGTGTCACAGCTCACAGCAACCTCAAACTCTTGGGCTTAAGCGATTCTCTTTGCCTCAGCCTCCCAAGTAGCTGGGACTACAGGTGCTTGCCACAACGCCCGGTAATTTTTTTGTTGTTGTTGCTGTCATTGTTTAGCAGGCCCAGGTCGGGTTTTAAGGCCAGCACCCTTAACCAACTGAGCTATGGGCACTGAGCCAATTCTGAGCATTTTAATTTTTACAACAACCCAATAAAGTAGATACTATTACTCTCATTCATACGGATGAGGAAACTAATTCCAGGGCTGTACTCTTAACTTCTATATTAAGTATTCAATAAATGTTTCTAGAATAAATTGAATGCCATTATGTTTATGAATATGTTAAATGAAAACACACGGAATTCAAAATCATCTGTATTTAGGAATGCTTTGCTACAAACTATCAATTACAGGAGAGCAGTTCAAACATTCATAGGAACAAATATTAACCATGATTTTTTCCCCTCTTATTTTTGACTTCTCATACTTTCCAAACTTTCTACAATGAACATGAATTACTTTATAACAAGAAAATGAAGTGTTTGTAATAAATATACCCAGCAGATAATGGTGAGTGGCACCTTTGCCACTAGCTATCATTGTCTTAAGCAAGAGGATCTCTACTAGATACTGATCCTGTTGTTCCGTACCAGCTGAGGTAGGCAACACTATCATATCCTCAAAAGCACCATCTAGGAGCATAACTTTGCTTATCTTAATGTTTTTGAGCTAGTTTCTCATGCAGTTAAGTAAAATTAAAACCCAGTAAGTAATCTGGTCCCATTCACTCCAGGACCAGAAAAACAGCACCAGAAAAACAGGATCAAAGCGGGAAGTTCTCACTTTACCCACTTCAAATGTAGTCAGGATGCTCTAAGTGGGAAAAGTAAAACACATGGACCTGGAGGAACAAGATAACTGGTATATAGGAGTTTAATCTAAAGGTGAATATTATGAACTCAAACAGAGATGACACTAAAAAGTTTTAGGTGCATATGTGTTTAAGCCCTCTAGAAACAGAGTAGGAGTAGGGACCTGAGGAAGAGGAAAAGAGCAAAGGGATCGGTTGGGCATTTCAGTTAGATAAATTATGAAACAAGATACTGGGTCCAAATGGTTCTTTTAGGGAATTTGCCAAAGGAAGCTCGGACCACAGAAATCTTTTGTACAGTCTTAAAACCCAGGCGCCAGTACTCTGTGTCATCCTGCCCTCTTCACAAACATAAATACAAATATTGGTTTTTAAAGGGATCAGTCATACACTGGGAGTGCTGGCATCAGTGGAGTGGGATGTAAATGGAGACCAAGGGGAAGGCTCAGAAAGGGCAGGGATTTTGAGTCCCCAGGCCTAGATTACATACAACCCCAGATGGGGAAGTTGGGGGATATGAAAGGAGTAGTTCCCACCCTGGAAAGATTTAGTCATTGGGGCTGGGGTGGGGAGTATCAGGGTAGTGGAGGCAGGCATCTTGGGAACTGAGGGAGCAGGGAGAAGGCAGCGCTGAAGTCCCAAGGAGAAACCGAATCACCAGGGTTGCTGTCACCCATGATCGTGGCACGTCCTGGCCCGGGCTGCCCTACCTTCCAAGGTGATGGTGTCCAGCTCTCTCTGGGAGTGCTCAGTCGCTGCCCCCGCCGTCTTGCCGTCTGCCTCCCCAGTGGACCCGCCACCTGCCGCTGCCTCCTCTTTCATCTCCACATCCTGGGGGGCCGGGGTCCCTGGTGGTTCATGTTCCCCTCCGCCGGGCGGCGGCTTCCCCTTGTCCGTACCGCGGCGCCGCGCCGAGCCCTCCTGCTTCATGGCGCCCGGGGTCGCGGCCTAGTCCGGGGACCGAGGCCGGGGCCTCGCGTGAACTCTCGCACCCGGGACCAGGAACCGAGTCCGGCCTGCACACGAGCGCGGGCTAGTGTCGGGCCGCACGATGACGGAGCAGCTGCAAACCCCTTCCCAGCGCTGGGCCTTCTGGGAAACTCCAGGCCGAGCGGGCAGATGGCCGAGTCAACAAAGGGGAGATAAATCAACAGCCGAGGTGCAGGATGGAGGCGGGTCTTCCAAGAAGGAGCGGGGAGGAGCCTGTATGAGTGGGTTTGTGGGACTTTCGAGTACTTAAGTGTGTTTCTGTTCTTTCTAGTCCCTCTGGGGTGCATTTCTGTGGATGTCCACGAGAGGTCCCCTCAGACTCTAACCTGGTGTACAATGAATTTAAGAGCACCCCAACCAGGGTGGAGTTGGTATGACCTATCCAAGAGCGGGGATGGATGACGTCACGAGTTGCCGGGTGAATTTGGCGCTAAACCGGGACTAGGTCGCCTTCCGCGCTACAGGTGCTCAACCGCCGCCCACTGCGTCCGGCGCGAGGGAAGGAAAGAAGTCTGCGAAAAAGGGACGTGAAGCTAGTGGCTGTTGGGCTTAAATTAATAAACCGAACTGGAGAGTAGGAAAAACCCTATGGGATCGAGATTTCTTTGTCAGATTTTAGCTTAACATTTCTGGAGCCTGGGAATGCCCATAGAAGGGAGGGTGCATTTCTGTAGAAATCACGCCGATTTAATAAAAGATAGGGGTCTACCCTACGTACGGCCCAGGCTAGCACCTGGGAGGTGAAGAACTCGGCCCAACAATGTTGTTTACCAGGGAGTCAGTGTGGATAACCGGACACCTACTTTTCGAGTGTGTGGTGACAGTTGAGGGCGCCTTGGTACGTCCAGGCAGACACTGTTGTGAAGTGGGGACAGAGAATGATGGTGTACCCAAGGGGAAGGAAAACTGGACTGGAAACCCTGCCCACTTATATTTCAAAGGACTCCCCCACGGAGTCTTTAGAGTAGGTGAAGCAAATTTATTAAGACACAAAATAAAAACTCTTCTCCCTATCTTGGAACGTTTATCTCTCCTATAAATGGAAGTCCTGAGTTTTATACCTTTGATGGACCGTATAAGACAATCTGGCCCTGTTATGAGGACCTAGAGGGCAGGGAATGTGTTTTGACCATATATTCTGTATATATATGATATCCTCATATCCTCCTTTTTACATAAATGATATCCTACATAGCTTTCATAGTCTCCTTTTCATGTGATTGTAGCAAATAGTTCCTTCCATTAAACACCCACTTGCTAAATGGAAATATATGGGCTCCAGTTTGGGACATGCCTTGGACCAATTGCTCCTTAACTGTTCTCTTACCCTTCCTCCCCAGCCTTGAGATGGATAACAGGACTTTTTAATCATCACTGGAATAAACTCACTAGAGCTTCTTCATAACATCGTGTCTGTAACTGAAAGTGGGCAAGAATGGTAAGGAAGAAAACAGATAAGCTTTGTTGTTTATCTTTAACAATCAAAGAAGTTACTCTTCTGGATAGTTAGGATGTTAGCTCACCTCTCTATTGAGTTTACATCACAAGGAAAAAAACAATCAAGTCAGCAGATAACAACTTAGTAGGTCTGTGAGCAATGTAGTGAGGCTTTGGAAGATGCCCAGGGAGGGGGAGGATGGATTTGTACAAAGCTTTTGGCAGTTGGTCATGAATTCTTGGTGAATGAGAGAACTAGCTTGGGCAGGGGGGTGGCTAAGATTGAATAGAGTCTGACTCCCAGGGCCAAAAGCCTTAGAAAAATTATGCTACCCTTAAAACTACTTTAAAAGAGATTGGTGAAAGATGTGCAGACCCAGATTTAGGCAGAGGAAGTTGATATAAACCCAGCAGTTTACTGAGATTGCAGTATACTTATTAGCAGGTCCACATGCAAAGCCTACCCACACTACTTCCCTATTTCAGGGCAGTAGATAAAAAGATAAAAGACAATAATATCACATTTTTGTGTTTTTTTGAGATAGACTCTTACTCTGTCACCCTGGGTAGAGTGCTGTGATCTGAGCCTAGCTCACAGCAACCTTGAAGTCCTGGGTTCTAGTGATCCTCTTGCCTCAGCCTCTCAAGTAGCTGGGACTACAAGTGCCTGCCACAACAATCAGCTAGTTTTTTCTATTTTTAGTAAAGATGGGGTCTCACCTTTGCTCAGGCTATTCTCAAACTCCTGAACTCAAGCTATCCACCTGCCTCGGCCTCCCAGAGTGCTAGCACAATTTATTTTTAAATGTCTTGTGTCAGTCTTATTGTTGGGTCTCTCTTTAAAAGACATATCTGTACTGTCTATTCAACAATACTGAAAGGTGTCTTTTTTTTTTTTAAGAGACAGAGTCACTCTCCGTAGAGTGCTGTGCTGTCATAACTCACAGCAACTTCCAGCTCTTGGGCTTAGGCGATTCTCTTGCCTCAGCCTTCTGAGTAGCTGGGACCACAGGTGCCTGCCATAATGCCTGGCTATTTTTTGTTGCAGTTTGGTGGGGCCGGGTTTGAATCCACCACTCTCAGTACATGGGGCCGGCACCCCACTCACTGAGCCCCAGGTGTCTGTCTTATTTTTGTTTGGGGTTTTTAACACATATCTCTAGATCTTTCCCACAACCTAAAGGTAGAGGACCCCCAAATGCTCTTCTTTGATGATCTCACTTTAGAATCTAGATCCCACATTCTGTACCTTCAAAGTTCTCTGAGCATTTTCCAGCTAGCCTGAGAGTAGTATAGGTAATAGTTATGCAGTATGGTCTATGTGTAGTATGATAATTTCTTTTTCTGGCAAAAAGTAGGAATTTCCTAAGGATAAATTCTTCAAAGAAAAAGAAAAACACCAAAAGACACCTCTTCATAAGATTGACGTAATATTTTTTATTAATTCCAATGAAGCTTGTTTTTTTTTTTTTTTTTAAGTACAAGTAGGAGGAATTAGGATAGGAAATTATTGTTTTTTTCAGTTTTGCTGAAATGGCTTATAGTTTTAAAAGTATGAGTGCTTCTACTCCTAGAGGATTTACACCTCAGCAGATAGGCTTAGTGGGTTGTGGGGCTGAAGGGACAGGGAGAGATATATAGTTGGGCAGGAGGAAATTGGTTATCAGTTGGTGACCTGCTAGAATTTCAGTCATTCTCACACTGATGGCCCTGAAATACCCTTGGGTGTTAAGGACACAGCATGATGAGGTTGGGAAGATATTTGGAAACCACGAACACACAGATGGAAAGTGCAAGTTAGGAAGCCTTGGTCAACAGCTGAAGGAGGGAGAGGCCAGCATAAAGGGCACAGAGGCGAGGGAGGGTGTCTGGGTCCCACATATACTGGGGGCCAGATCTCTGCACTTCCAGGCCACTCAGCCCCACCAGGGCCTCAGTGAGGGTCAGTTCCTCCTCCCCAAGGGAGGAGAGGAGCTCAGGTTGCAGGGGGAAAACACCCTCTTTATCCTGGAGGAAGTTCTGTTCCATTGTGTTCTCCACCTAGAAGGAATCAAAACAGCATGAAAAGAAAGAACGGGAAACCTCTCTTCCTCTCTCCTAACTCATTAAAATCACATGAAGGCTACATTCATCTTATTATAACTCCTTATTTTACCTTATATTATAACTCCATCTGGGTCTTTTAACAGATCTATACAGTGAGCAGCACATTTATTTTTAGCCCCATTTTACAGAGGAATAATGGAGCCAGACTCAGACACATTAAACATTTTGCTCACATTATTTGGCTAGGAATAGGCAAAGCCAGAGTTTTCTGTCTCCTCTCCCAAGACCAGGCTGATAAGCCTATATTCCAGAAATTCAGACTCTACTTCTTGCATGGAGAGAAGTGGGCATGGGCTCCTGGGAAGAGACAGGAGGAGCCTTCTAAAAACGTTCTATCAAAAAACTATATCTGCATCTCTCTACTCATTGTAACTACTCCCCAACTCTCCCTAGCATCTGCCTTTTTTCCTCACCAGCTTTAGCTGCACAGGTAGGATTTTCTTCTCTATGGATTTTACCAGCAGTTTCTGCTGGGCTTCACTTAGCTCTGCAGAAAAAAAGAAAAGCAGAGAAAGAGATGTGTGTCGTTGGTGGTACAGAGTGGATTACAAACTCCAAATAGTGCACATCCAGAACATCAGCATTCATTCATTCGTTAGTTCCTGGTTGAATGCCTGCTCTACGCCAGGCACGTTTGCTAAGAGTGAGGTAAAAATTATACTCCCTTCACTCAAGGAACTTGCAGTCTTGTGGAGAAGATAAAGTAATGTCTAATTACAATACAGGTCTGAAGGGAGCTGCAGCTGAGGGGTCTCCTTTGGTCTTAGAGTTGCAAACTTTCAGTTTATATCTGAGAGCTTTCCCAAGAGGGGGAATGTTTCAGATAGAGGGAAGAAGAGATGACAAGATCAGAAGATGTTACCCCCTGAAATTAAAGCTAACGTGTATTAATCTATATAGATAGGATGAAATGAGCTGTATGCAGAATATATTTTGGCTCTTCTACCTTCTTCTTCTTCTTTTTTTTTTTAGAAACAGGATCTCACTCTGTTGTCCAGGCTGAAGTGCAGTGGTACAAATATAGCTCGCTGTAGTCTCAAACTCCTGGCCTCAAGTGATCCTGCAGCCTTGGCCTCCCAAAGTGCTGGGATTACAGGAGTGAGCCACCATGCCCCACCTTATGAAGAAGTTTTAAATATGTGGGTGATAAAACCAAAGCTATTTCCAATCTCTATTAGCAAGACTAGGCTGTCTTCCCAGACCATCCAAGGTAACCAAGTGGATCCTTGGGAATGAAACCAATTTTTAAAACCATGAATACAAACTACTTCACTGTGGTATTTTTTTGCCTGTCATTCATGCATCCGTTTATTCATTCATTTGGGAACTCATTCAAGTCATTCATTCCTGTCACTGAAAAGGTCTATAAATGAAGAGCTTATTCCCCCTTACCTGTTAGTGCTCCAAGGAAGTAAAGGATGGCACCCATAACCTCCTTTGACAGCAGAATATCTTTCGGGAGTGCCTCCAGTGTCACTTCATGTCCCTTGTCTAGAGCCCTTTCAAGCTGTGGGAAAAGACAGGTGACTACTGAAGATAAGATGGATAAAGCATCCAACATGGTGCCTGGCATATTAATCCCTTGACACACATTAACTTTCTCTCATTTCCCCATTTCTTTTTTGAGGTATCAAGTCCTGAAAAGTATGGGTTCCTCAGTCCCTAAGTTTCAGATTCCAAAAAGGGAAGGCTGTAGTCTCTTCCAGCTGAGAGTCCTTCTGGCTTGCTGTGTGCCCTCTGTCCATCAGAGGGACCATGTGCCTTGGGGAAATCTGCACTGTTTGTCCTTTTCTAGGGGACAAAGGGAGAAGCAGTGGCCTGGCAATCTGGGGGCACTTGACCAGCCTTGAGGAAGGTCTCCACTACCGACTATCCTGGCCACTGGCCACCCTCTGCCACTGTCAGATGCCACCACCAGTTGTAATGCTCCTCTCCCTCCCACTGTCTTCTCCCACATCGCCCAACCTCCCACTGAGGCCTCACCTCAAGCTCAAGGTCTTGTAGCTCCTTTTTCTTCCCTAGAAGTCTGGTGAGGGAGCTGAGCAGGGAGCTTTGCCCCACCCGGTTCAGCTTTTCCACTTCGTGGGTCTCTCTCTGAACTTCTTCTTTTAGTGTCTTGAAGCCTTCATGGACACCCCCTATGGGGACAGTACATGTGGCAGACAGCCCTCCATCTGGCACCTTCCCTGTCCACTAAGCATTCTCCCTGCAAGGTTCATTCACTGTTCAGGTCTGAGTGCCCTGCCCCCAGGTAGGGTCTGGCCTCTTTTTTCTTTACCAAGAAAAGTGGTTATGAACATATCCCCAGTCCTTACCAGAGGGCTGGGGCAAGGAGGCGGCCAGGACCTATATTATCCTCTAGCTCAACAGTTAACCTTCCCTGACCTCATCACTTATCAGTATATAGTTGACTTCCTATTCTCAAAGATGTCAGCTAAAAGTTGAGACAGAAGGTCTATTTCTCCTTCTCATTAGTTGACAAAGAAAAATGACTTTGGCAGCTGAGGGAGGCCAGGATGGGGCTGTTTCAGAGAGCTTCTGCGTCCAGGCATATGGGTGGGCCAGGGAGAGTGTGAACCTTAGTCTAGCCTTCTAGCAGCCAGGCATCCTAAGGATATGTCTGGCCTGCTTTGGAGAGAGTGGCTCCCTGGAAATGGCTCCACTCCCTGGGACTCAGCCCTTCCCTTCCCCTCCCTCTACCCTAATGCCTCTCCTGCCACCTTCATGATAAAGTCTTGGGAGAAACTCACAAAATTCCTTACCAACATCAGATGCCTGGATAACTGAGAAAATAAGAAAAAAACAAAAACAGGTAAGAATGTAATCCTTCAGAATGACAGCCATACCCTGGGGATGAGACACGAAGGAGGATGAGGAAATAGGTCCTGTCTCCTGGGAGATCCCAGCTGTCCTAAGGATACTCTTGGTCCTGACCTCACTGTGACTCAGTGGCTCACCGTGCTGGGCGGCAGAGTCACAGATGTGTGTGTCGCAGGTTACAGCTACTGAGGCCCTTGAGGACAAAGGTCTGAGGCATCAGGCCGCCTGGACATCTTGTCTAGAGACTTTCCCCTTCCACTGCTTTCCCCCAAAGCTAATGGAATTTATGCCACTTTCCCGGACAATTATTAGCTGAGACCTGCTCGGCCCTCTTCCCTGTCAATCCCACAGAGAAGAAAAGAAAAAGACTAGAGTTTGAACATTCTGAGTCCAGAAAGTTGCAGTAGAATGAAAGGCAACACTTACGGATGAACTTCTCTTCTGGCTTTTCTGAAGACAGAAAACAATGCACATCTGTCAGCATAGAACCCACTTTTGCCTTTTTATCTAAAGCTGTTGTCAGGGCAGCTTTATCAGTGATCATTACAAAAACACATGGAGATGATGTCAGCTCATCCGCCTGCGCAGATGGGAACAGACACTGTCTCCAAGTCTTATTTCTGCTTCCGATTGTGCCTTCTGGTCTCTATCTTTCTGTTTCTTTCTCTCTCTCTCTGACAGTATTTAAATGTCTCTATCTGTTGAGGATGGACATTCTTTGAGACTTGTGAAACAGCTGTAGGGGCTTCTTGAGGGATTATGGCATAAATAGGGGTTTTTTTTTAGGATTTTAGCAGATAATGTCAGTGTCAGGCAGAAGGTGTGGGGAGACAGTCATCAATTTAACTTACCTCCGGGAGGGAAGGTTTGCATGTCGTCATTGCAGATGTGTGGGATGTCTGTGAGAGGCCAGAGAGGGAGATAGGAGGATGCTGTGCAGCTGCTCCATGTTTCCTGCCCAGTCTCAAGCCCAAGAGATCTGCCCAGGTTGAGGATCCTGCCCCCAGCACCTCCTCTGATTCCCTGCTGTGCCTCCATTGCTGGAAGCAATCTTTTCTTCCTGTGTAAATTCTCTCCTATGGCAACACTATTACCTACCTTGCATTCTAGTACTAGCATCTGTATCTGTTTCCACCTTTAGCCACAAATGAAAACAAAGGCTGTGGGTGTTCATTTTTGTACCCCTCCCATCAACAGCCACTGTGCCAACACCCAGGAAATGCTAGGAACCCCAGATCCCCTTCACACCTCTGCCCAGAGCAGCCCCTGTAACTCTGTCCCTGGCAGACCCAATACAGTACACTTGTTTGCTCATTCTCTGACATTGCCACAGAGGGGACCAGAATGCCTCAGTTTTCATGCGAGTACCTTGTCTCTACTCACCCCATTCATCTTTGCCTTTGACCATCAGCTGTCTCACTCTAAAGGCCAGGACACAGCCCTTGGGGATGGTTACAGCCTCCTTGTGGTTTACGGATCCCTAGGATCAGACAATGAGGATCTGTGACTCCCCAGAGATCTGAAGTATGAGACATTGGGAGGGGTGTGGGGGGCAGGTGAAGGGTCAGGGCTGAGAGCCTTTGGGGCAGTGAGAAGTTGGGAACTTCAGTGGTGTCCCTGATCATTTCTCTAAGGATCTGTATTCTCTTCCTGGTTCAGACACCAGCAGGGAACTGGGCAGGCCTGCTCCCTCACCTGCCTGTGCATCACCTCTTAGGGATTCAATCCAGGCCCTGGCTCTGTCTTCCTCTTTGCCCTCTGTCCCATGCTTACCTGGCTCAGGAAGGCTCCTACGACTTGCCCCTAATCTGGCTTCAAATCCCAAATCATCCCTTGAGTAGTTATACTCCATAGACACAGATTTGTAGAGCATTACTTATTTCCAAACCTGTGTTCTCTGGACTTTAACCTATGTGTCTCCTCCATGAGCCTGAGAACTTTCTGGGAGCAAGGATGTCTCCTCTTTAGTTTGGGATCACCCTGAGGGAAAACCCATGAGTGGGGGTTTCCCATTCCCTAAAAGTTCCCCGTGGCAACTGGCACAGGGACCTACCTGCACTGGGTGCTGCTGCCCAGAGAGGGGATCGTGTCTGGCCAGCAAGGGGAAGGAGTGTGTTTTTAGTATCCTATGTGGGCACTGATGGTGCAAAACCAACAAAGCCTCCTACTGTAAGTGTGTATGTGTATGTGTGAGCGTGTGTGTGTTCGAACCACACCTGTAGCCCCAGTGGGGCAAAGAAGGGGAGGGAGAAGCTGCCATCTGCCTTGCCAGTCCGCTCAAGAGTGACCTCCTCCACCGTCTCTACCACCTCCATCACCACGTACAGGTTCTCTCCCCGGGCCCGCATCTCCTTCAGGAACGGGTGATCTGCTGCCAGCTTCCTGAGGCAGGAGGACATGAGGGGACCGTTCAGAGCTTCTGCCATTCTTAGGGACTGAACGTTGTGGTAAAAGGGAAGGTGCGGGACTCTGGGGTAAGACTGAGGTTGGAGCCCAGACCTCCCGCGCACCAGCAGGGCAGCATGTCTGAGTCTTAGTCACCTCCTCTACAACAGGAGGATAATGGCGCCTGCCTCCAGGGCAGGGGAGAGAGAAACTCGGAAATCCTCCGGGGCCAAGCACCTGGCCTGGAACAGGGGCTTCCTCCTCCCCTTTTCCTTCGGTCTGAGTCCTCCCTTTCTTCTTCCTTCATCTCTTCTGGGATCCTCTTTCTCCACCTCTTATCCTCTCTCTTACCATTAACACCAGCTCTTCCTGTCCACTTGTTCCTCTGTTGCTTCTATACCCTAACAAATTCACTTTCTTTTCGTTATTTTATATTTTTTTAAGACAGACTCTCACTCTGTCTCCCTCAGTAGAGTGCTGTGGCGTCATAGCTCACAGTAACCTCCAGCTCTTGGGCTTAGGCGATTCTCTTGCCTCAGCCTCCCAAGTAGCTGGGACAAATTAACTTTGTCAGAATGCCACCCTGTTTCTTTCTTTCTTTCTTTTTTTTTTTTTTGAGACAGAGCCTCAAGCTGTCACCCTAGGTAGAGTGCCATGGCATCACAGCTCACAGCAACCTCCGACTCCTGGGCTTAAGTGATTCTCCCGCCTCTGCCTCCCAAGTAGCCAGGACCTGCCACAACACCTGGCTATTTTTTTGGTTGCAGCCCTCGTTGTTGTTTGGCAGGCCGGGGCTGGATTGGAACCCATTAGCTCAGGTGTATCTGGCTGGCACGTTAGCTGCTTCAGCCACAGGCGCCTAGCCACCACCCTGTTTCTTTCCTTCACTTCATTGACAAATATCTCTAAAGCTATGCCTACCTTCTTTGTGTCCTTCTCACTGCTCATTCCTAAATTCTCTACAATTTGCCTTCTAGTTGCACTGCTCAATGTACAATGACCTTTGCCCCATCGAACTCAAATGACCTTTTCTAACTCTGCAATGTTCTACCCTGGTGTCCAAACCCTGTCCAAGAGATGATGGCTTCTCTTGGCTTCTGATTGCACTGTACTGCCCTGGTTCTATTCTGCCTCCCTGGTTAGAGTGTTGTGATGTCATAGCTCACAGCAACCTCAGACTCTTGGGCTTGAGGGATCCTTTTGCCTCAGCCTCCTGAATAACTGGGACTCCAGGAGCCTGCCACAGTGACTGGCTATTTTTTTTTTTTTTTTTTAGAGACAGGGTTTCGAGCTTGCTCAGCCTGGTTCAAACTTTTGAGCTCAAGTGGTCCACTTGCCTCAGCCTCCCAGAGTGCTAGGGTTAAGGAGTGAGCCACCATGCCCAGCCAGTGAAGATAAATCTTATCCATCTGTCTTTACCTCACTTTCAGTTTATTTGGCTCCCTAGAATTTTATGTTCTCTCAGGTTCTGTTCTCACTCCTCTGTTCCCTAAACTCCCCCCATAGCACCCTCATCCTATAGCTTTAATCTCACACTGTCACCACCACGCGTGTGTCTTCACCTTGGCTTTGTCTCCTGAGCTCCAGGATCTTATTTCCAACTCCCTGGCAAACATCCTCAGCCTGTGTGTCAACAGAGCTGCAAACTCAAAGGAACTCACAATCTCTCTCCAAATCTGCCTCTGTCTTCCTGTGTGTCACCTGTAATGTCACCTTTAATATCCTGTAATGAATGTCACAGCCTGGGTCAAATCTCAGAGTCATCTTTGGCAAAACCCTTACCCGCAATCCTGTAATCAGCCGCCACGTCTAGTCTATTCTTTCACCCTTTGAAATAAGCCTTGTGTCTGGGTCTCCTTCATTCCAACTGAGGGTCCTCAGCTTGCTTGACTGAGGGATGGTGGGACGGTGTCTGGCTTGGTCTGCCTGCTTCACACCCTGACCCCCTTCTGCTCTCTGGCACACTTCCTCCATCTGAGCAGATGAGTCATGAGACACTGCAGAGCCTTGTTGAGATGTCCCTGGTGCCTATAGAGTAGTTCAGTCTCCTTGACCTGGCACCTGGCTCCCCTGTGACCTGGGTCCACTGTGTAGCTCCTGCTCATTCCACTTCTGTTCCCACTAAACTGGCTGTTCACGGTCCCTACCTGTTTTGAGATTTCTCACTTGTGTGACCTGGTAGTACCCATCTCCCAACCCTGCATATCCAATTTCTGCTCATCTTTTAAGTCCTAAATCACAAGTTGCCACCTCTGTGAGGTCTTTGCTTATTTCCCCAGCCAGAAGTCCCACCACAAGACTTATGAGAACCATTCCTGTGGCACTTTCCACTTCTTACCTTGGATTATAGTTACAGTTGCAAGGATTTTCCCCCACAGTCCTAGATTCCCAAAGTTCTTGGACAAAGATGCTCTAGGTGCAGCCCAGCCCCAAGTAGGGTGCTTTGCTCTATAAACACAGCTCTATAAATGCTTACTGGGTGACTTTCCAAGCACCCCAGCTTTCCTTCCAACCTCCCCAGTCCTCACCTCCTTCTTTCAACTACTACTTAACTACTTAAGAGTCAGTTTCCCATCAAGCCAAACATCCGCAGTGCCCAGCATCAACGTGGCACTGGCCACACCCTTTGTGCTGTGGGGCAGCATTCCTGAGCCTGGTGTGTGGACAGGGCCCAGGGGAGCAGGGCACAGCTAAGAACTCCCCCCACACTTCCTAGTATATTTCTCAGTCTTAAGAGTTGGAAGAAACCTCAGAGATGATTGACCAACCCCATCTTTTGCAGAAAAGAAAACTGAGGTCGGTAGAGAAGTGACATTTCTGAGGTCACACCACAAACTAATATGAACACGTCCACCTCCCATGTGTGTGACAGTGGGGAGGTGGTCCTGGAGGCCGAGGGAGGACTGGAGGAGTGGTTAGGAGAGGGCCTGGAGGTACCCACAGGCTAGAAGGGTCATCTTCAAGAGCCCCCTGTAGTGACTACTTTGGTGAAGTCCTCACCCTTCAACTTGGGGCCCAAAGCACCCTCTCCATGCACTGCCCCCCCCCCCCCAGTTCCTCCAGCCCTATCCCCTCTCACCTCTCCCCGTGCAAGGTCTCCAGAGCCTTGGGGGCCACGCTGAGTGTCTGTACCTCTAGGGTGCTGTTCCGGGACAGCCCTGCAGTCCCCTTCACCTTCACTGTCCTTGGCACATCCACCTCACCCTCCAGTCGGGCATCCAGCATATTCTTAAAGCCAAAGCTGCCAGTGTCTGTTGGGTCTGCAGGAGGCAGAAGGCAAAGGAAATGGGCTGAGGGGCTTCCCTACCCCCAGCCTCCTCAGCTCCTAAAGAGAGCTTTGGCCTAGATGACACCCATTCTTGTCTGGGCAGAGGAAGCTTTGGGGTCCTCCTGTGGGCCCCCACCCCTTAGCATCCCTCAGCACCCAGCCCCATACCCGGGGCTGACCTGAAGGTGAGTTGCCGGGTTCCAGCACATCCAGGAGGGTGTAGTCAGTGCGGAGATACCGGGCCCCCCAGAACAGCGTGCTCTTCCTCTTCCTCAGCACCAGACAGAAGGGATGGAAGCGCTTGAAGTCAATGAGGCTGTCAAGGGGCGTCAGGTCCCCTCGAGGGTTCAGTTGCCTGGTCAGGGCCCGGGTGACATTTTCAAACATAGTCATCGTCTCTGTGGGGGGTGGGGAGACAGGTAAGAATCAAGGTGGCTGGTGAAGAGACCAGGACCTGGTGAGGCCCCTGCAGGGGAGGATCACAGGCTCCAGGGCAGGGAGAGCTCTTAAAGGTGCCCAGGTTCTCCAGAGTCAGAGCTGGAAAGAACCAAAGGTGTCTTCATTTGATGACCAGCAATCTAGGGCTCAAGAGCTGAAACAGTTGCTGGAAGTCACACAGCCGAGCAGAATTGCCAGCCCTCCCCTTTCTTTGCAGGGCTCTTTTCTCACTCCACACTCATTTTCTGCACGGATTGGAACCCAGCTGGAGCAGTGGAAATGAGGCTCCTGTCCAGGCCTTGGGGACACCAGAGAAGGGAAGCAGCCACCATGGGTGCCAACAGCCTGGGCGGCAGAGCTGTTCATGTAGCCCAGCTGCCCTTCCTTCAGACAGGGTGTGAAGTGGGGACCCGCTTTCTTCCCGGAAGTGCCCCCTAGATATAGGCATTTGAGTGATCTTCACCTTTACTCCCTCAGCTTACACTACCCCCTTCCCAATCTAAAGAATCCCTGTCCATCCTTTATGACTCAGTTCAGGCTGGGCACAGTGGCTCACATTTGTAATCCTAGCACTCTGGGAGGACAACGCAGGTGAATTGCCTGAGTTCAGGAGTTTGAGACCAGCCTGAGTAAGAGCGAGACTCCATCTCTAAAAAAATAGCCGGTGTTGTGGTGGGTGCCTGTAGTCCCAGCTACTCAGGAGGCTGAGGTAAGAGGATCACTTGAGCCCAAGAATTTAAGGTTGCTGTAAGCTAGGACGTCACAGCACTGGACTGTGGGCAAAAAGGTATTATCCTGTCTAAAAAAAAAAAAAAAAAAAAAAAAAAAAAGACTCAGTTCATTGTGACCTCTTTTCTCTCCTTCAGACAGCTGGTGACTCCACCTATGTCCCCAAAGCACTTTGTATAGCCACTTCTGAAACACCTGCACTTCGTGTTGTTATGCCCTGTTCACCTGACTCTCTCACCTCTGCGATGGTGACTTCCCAGAGGGCATAAAATAGGTCTTAGTCACCTCTGCAGCATCAGTACCAAGGGCTGTGCCTGGCACAGAACTGGAACTTGGCAGACGAGTATAGAAGGAATAA
The DNA here is from genome assembly GCA_963574355.1 of Loris lydekkerianus. Lineage (NCBI taxonomy): Eukaryota > Metazoa > Chordata > Mammalia > Primates > Lorisidae > Loris > Loris lydekkerianus. The sequence goes on from CAUYPK010152037.1 coordinate 25,084, forward strand.
ATGAATGTGGCCCTGAGACACATACACTCAGGTAAGAGGGTGCTGGGGAATGTGGGGCCCATGAGTGCCTGAGGTTCAACACCTTAGGTGCCTGTCCTTGAAGTTCAAGTCCAGGTGCTCTGACTGTGTGACCAACTGGCACACCCAGATTACCCCCATGGGTGGAAGAGGGCACACCAGCTGGCCTGGAAGAGCTTCACCTTCACTGTGCATGCCTCACAGCGGCAGGGAAGCAAGAGGCTCAGATGCATGCATCAGGCAAGAATTTTTTTTTTCTGAGACAGGGTCTCACTCTGTCGCCCTGGGTAGAGTGCACTGTCATGATCATAGCTCACAGCAACCTCAGACTCCTGGGCTCAAGCAATGCTCCTGCTTCAGCCTCCTGAGTAGCTGGGGTTACAGGAATCTGCCACCACACCTGGCTAATTTTTTTCTATATTTGGTAGACATGGGGTCTTGCTCTTGCTCAGGAGGTGTTGAACTCCTGACCTCAAGCAATCCTCTTATTTTAGCTTCCCAGAGTCCTAGGATTATAGGCATGAGCCACCACACCTGGCCTCCAATGTGGTTTTTTCACCCCTTATTCCTGTGAGAGCTAGGATGAGGCAGGACAACCTCCAGGTGCCAACTGGGTATATCTGAGAAGGGCCCAGGCAACTGCAGTTTCCTCTCCAGAGACATGCTCATAGGGTGGCCTCTCCCTTCCCTCTCCAAGGCCTTCGGGATATCTACCCCACTGGACTCTACAGGAGCCCCATGTCCTTCTGGTTCTGCCCATTTCCCTATATCGTCCCAAACACCCTGGCCTCTGCTGTCATCAAGTTCTTACCAGGGAGAGGGGGCTGGGTCCTGTCCGGCAGTTCGGCTCACTGGATCTTCACTTGAGAGAATGATTGTCCTTTGCCAGGACAGCTGCTTTATGCCTCTGAAGGGAGGAATGAAGGCCAGGGACCTCGCCTGCTCCAGTGACCCCACCCCCTTCCCGCTCCACTTCCAGGAGAACAGCATCAACCTGTTCCATGTGTGTCCTGACCTCCTGAGGGCTGAGGGGGTGGATAGGGAGCTGCCAGGCAGGTGCCAGCGTGGGTGGGGGGAACCAAGGCTGAAAGAGAGGTGGCGACTGAAGATTGGCTGTGGGTGGAGAGGAGAGGAAGGCAGGCACCCTTGAGGGGGTGCAGAGAGAGGCAGTGGGACACAGTGTGTGTGTGATGTGGGAAGGCATCTCTGGTCTGCCTTTCACTGTGGTCATCAGAAAGCATCTTGGATTGGCCATGGGGTCTACAGGTTCGATGCGGGGAGAAGAAATCCTGTGTGTCCACAGGTTCCAGAGGGAGCAGAGCAGCTGGATGCCATCCTCCCTCTTTCTTTTCTTTTTCCTTCCTTCCTTCCTTCCTTCCTTCCTTCCTTCCTTCCTTCTTTCCTTCCTTCCTTCCTGGCAGAACGCCCCTCAGTAGAGTATCATCGCATCACAGCTCACAGCTCACAGCTCTGCTTGGGCTTAAGCGATTCTCTTGCCTCAGTCTCCCAAGTAGCTGGGATTACAGGAGCCCACCACAATGCCCTGCTATTTTTTTGTTGCAGTTGCCATTGTTGATTTTAGCAGGCCCAGGATGGGTTCGAACCCACCAGCCCTGGTGTATGTGGCTGGCACCCTACCCACTGAGCTACAGGCACCCCCTCTTTCTTTTCTTTTCTCTTTTTTTTTTTTTTTTTTGAGACAGAGTCTCAAGCTGTTGTCATGGGTAGAGTGCCATGGCGTCATCATAGCTTACAGTAACCTCTAACTCTTGAGCTCAAGCGATCTTCTTGCCTCAGTTTTTTTATTTTTAGTAGAGACCAGGGTTTTGCTCTTGCTCAGTGATGATCTTGAACTCGTGAGCTCAAGCAATCCACCCGCGTTGGCTTCCCAGAGCATCCTCCATCTTTCTGCTGTCAGCCTGCACAGCAGCGCCTCACTCCACTTGTTTTAGCTGCAGAGACATATCTCTGGTATGGCTAGAAGCATATGTCTGAGTAGGCCGAGATGGAGCTAGGCCAAATGGTTTTCTGTTGTTTAGTGTTCAGCATCTCTGCTTCTCATGGAATACCATATACACACATACACATTTAGGGAGGCAGGGCACAGCTTCTAGCACAGCGGTTCTCAACCTGAGGGTTGTGACCCCCTTGTAACAATGAAAATACTTCCTGCATATCAGATATTTACATTAACAGCAGCAAAATTACAGTTACGAAGTAGCAACGAAAGTAATTTTATGGTTGGGGGTCACCACAACATGAGGAACTGTATTAAAGGGTAGCGTCATTAGGAAGGTTGAGAACCACTGTAACCCAAACCGGGCTGGGTGCAGTGGCTCACCTCTGTTGCCTTGGGAGGCCAAGGCAGGAAGAGACCGGGAGTTTGAGGTTACAGTGATCTGTGATCCTTCCACTGCACTCCAGCCTGGGTGACAGATTGAGACCCTTTCCTTAAAAAAAAATCCATCAAATGTTGGTCCTGCCTCTCTGGTCCCTGGTGCCTCTGGTTGCTCACTTTCCTTTCCGTCCACGCCATGCCCTTCTCGCTATCCAATACTTTTTCCTCCTTCCATAGCTCTACACACTCTGGCATTCAAACTTCCCTCCTCCGGACGAGAGGTAGAATTTGGGGCTTCAGCACGTGGGGAGGCTGTCATCAGTCATCGGGTCCCTATCACAAGCACGTGTGTGCAAAAACATGTCGTATGTGTTCCTTCCATCTCCATCTTTGTTTTCCGGGTGCTTCCCGGATTTCCGCCTCTTCCTCTTTCTCAGTCACTGCGTGGATCGTGACACGGGTTACCGCATGTAGTCGGCGGTGTAGTCTCGCATCCTGAAATCAGCCCCAGGGAAGGCAGCCCCGCGCCCCACCCTCTCCTCAGAGGGTCAGGCTTTGGGGAGTTTCTTCCTAGTATTCCTCTCCTCTGGCTGCAGGATCAGGGCCGCAGTCTAGAGTGTCCTTCAAAGATCTGGGGAAGAGCGGTTCGGCCAAGCCACGCAGTATCTGCTGTCTCCGAGGACCCGCAGAGTCCCGCTGGCCGGCTCGCGCCGCTCTGACCCTCAAGCCTTTTTCCTCGCTTTTCTCGGGCCTTCCTCTGATCTCAGAGCATCAGCCAGGCAAGTCCTCCTTATCTTCCTCATCCCGCTCCCACCCCGCCTCTATCCCGTGGCACCCTCCCCTTAACCAGTGGTTCTCAATCTTCCTATGCCGCGACCCTTTAATACAGTTCCTCATGTTGTGGTGACCCCCAACCATACAATTATTTTCGTTGCTACTTCATATCTGTAATTTTGCTACTCCTGATATGCAGGATGTATTTTCATTGTTACAAAGGGGGTCGTGACCCACAGGTTGAGCTTAAACTGTCTAATGGTGTTCCAAGCAGAGGGTGTTGAGGGTTCAAGGCAGAGGGAAAATACATTGGCTTGTGGGGTCAGACAAGCTGAAAGTTGTGCTTTTGGAACGGAAATACCCACGTTGGGTTCGTCCCTGTGCGCTCCTCGCTCCGGTCTAGGACGCCCGGTCTCTTTTTCACCCTCCCATCCCCCATAGTCTTATGGCTACATCGCAGAATCCCTTTAAGATCCAGGGGCTTCTCATCAGAGTCCCGGTTTATGTTCCTAGAAATCTGGGACAGAATTTAAGTTGTGCTGGAAGATATTTAAGTTAGACTGACAGGTAGGAACTCTTTAGCTCGATTCAAAGCTCCGTAATACAGAAGCAGGAGGCATGTAGGCTGGAGGCAGGCCTCGCTCTCCGCTTCCCTCTGGTGGTCGGTCAAGGTAGTGACGGGCGCTAATCACCCAGATTTGGGGACCAAGCTTGGGATCCATCCGGGTGGGTTTGCCAGGAAGCGGGGATCAGAAAAGAGAATTGACTTGGGGGAGGAAGCCCAGGCCACCTGCTCTCTGAGAAACTTCTCGTTTCTCTGATCCACAGAGCGCGATTCAGACAGGGGGGCATTATTTCCTTACCCATTACCTTTTATTACTGTTGATTTTTCCCGCAGGAAGAGGGCGAAGAGGAAAGAGAGAAGGGCAGAGTACTTGAGTTCAGGCAGGTGGAAAGCACTGAGCCTGGCCAGAACAGAAGAACCTAGCAGTCTGGGAGTGACCAGGGCGAGTAGTCGGTTCAAGAACACTCTTAAACTACATAGGATGTGGAGGCTGCTCATAGCACGCAGGATGACTGGAGAATTTGGGGGAAGTGACCCCCACACAAACATTCCCAGACCTTCTATGAATCGAAGGAGGCAGAATGGTTAGGGGTGAAGACAGACAGGGATGGGGGCATGACCGCCTGGAGGAGGGGCTGGAAGAACGCTCGCCAGGGACATTGTACTTTATATCTCACATGGGAGGTTGGGAGTTTTGGGGTGCACGTCATAGCTTGTGAGCTATACTTCCATAAATTCTCCGTTCTAAACAAAGTAAAACTCCCACACTCTTTTCTTACCCCTTAAAAAGTTTTGAGGTTTCTTCTGAAATCAGCTTTGGAGTCCAAGAGATCCCCAAACTCCCGCCTAAGCAGACGTCTGTGTTCAGCTCCAAGTGCACCAAACTCAGCATCAAGTCTCCAGCCCTCTAATGTCAATCTCCAAGCTGTTTGGGGCAAGGAGGCCACTGCCAGCTCCCGTCACAAACCCTGAGAAGCCTCCACTGTCAGCTGATCCTCCCAGGATCTTACCTCTTCCCCAGCCCATGCTGATGGAGTGGGACCAGGTGTTGGAGCTCCTGTCCACTTCATGACCCATGGGAGAGGAGCTCTTCTCTTTAGTTGTGATAGCTAGACACTCCTGATGGGACGGAGCTCCCAGATCCTTGCTAAGGAGACTAGGTTCTTCGACCACAGAGGAAGTCTACAGAATAAAAAAAAAAGGAAAGAAAAAAAATTAAAAGAGAGAGAGGACATTTTTCTAAGTATCTCAAGAGTGGAAAAGCAGGTTCAGTGCCCATAGCTCAGTAGTTAGGGCGCTGGCCACCTACACCAAGAACCCGGCCCAGGCTAGCTAAACAACAATGATGACAACTGCAAGAAAAAAATGGCTGTGCTTTGTGGCAGTGCCTGTAGTCCCAGGTACTTGGGAGGCTGAGGCAAGAGAATCGCTTAAGCCCAAGAGTTGGAGGTTGCTGTGATGCTATGGCACTCTACCAAGGGTGACATAATGAGACTCTGTCTAAAAAAAAAAAAAAGAAAAAAATGGAAAAGCAAGCATCCCATGTACTCAGTACTAATCTGAAAATAGTAGATCAACAACTACACAAGAGAAAAACACAATTAAATTCAAGAAAAGGGGAGTGGTGAGGGGGTTTGGAAGTTCCCACCTTTGGGGTACAGTGTAGGGGTATATGCCACATTTTCTGGTTGAAGGAGGAGTCAACTATAACTCATATGTTGGACTTTACCTTGCAAACACAAATAATGTCACCTATTCATAAGTACCATCATATTAACCACAAATTAAAAAAAGGGAGAAAGACTGGGTCCTTGATGGAACCTTCCAAGCTAAAGAAAGCTTGGATCCAAAGGTTCTATTTTTTCCAGATTCCCCATGCTCATTTCCTAAGCCATGGTTGGGCCAGGAAGGGGGATCTTTGGTGGACAAAATGTCTGGAGAGCTGGTGCTGTTGGCTAGCACCAGAGCACACAGAGTGGGGTTAAGGCATTTGGCTTCTGGGTGTAAAGGAATCTGTCCCATTGTATGTCAAGGCCACAGAGGACCATCAGAGCCTGTGTCACCTTCAGCTCTTTGCCCCAGAAGCCCCAAACAGTTTGAACTGAAGACAGAAGACTCCCAGCTCCCTCCTGGAAGGAATTCTAGTCCAGGAAGGTCTCCACCTACACAGTAAAGAAAAAACATCACAGGATGCTTTGCATTTGGGGAGACACCAGCTTCAGGGGTAGTCTACAGTAAAATTTTAAATTTCAGCCCCTGACCCCATCGTTGCCTGTTAGTGATACAGGCAGCAGAGGAGCTACAGTGCTACAGTCTAGCAGAAATGGGCAAGGATTAAGAATCTGGAAACCTAAATTCTGTGGAGAGCTCTGTTAGGAGCCTGCTGTGTGGCCTTAAAGTTCCTGACACTCTCTGAACCTCAGAGTGCTCGTCCATGAGTATGGGAGTGGAGCTGGATGACCTCAAACTCCTTTTATCCTAGTTGTCATCCCCTAAGCTCACCCTGCACCATAGTCCCTCTCCAGCTCTGTCTGCTGGGGAAGGATCCCTTTCTCCATGGACATGGCCAGCAGCTGCTGTTTCTTCCTCAGCTTTGCGGGGGGGGGGGGGAAGGGGGAGGTAAAGGAGAGAAGAGGGTGTAAGGGATAGGGGCATGTTCTCCGTTTGTCTGGGGGTAGGAGATTGTAAGAGGGCTCTGGGATCTGGGGCTAACTCCCACCTGTGTGGGGATACAAGGAAGCGGGCTGTAGATTCATTCTTTCTCCTCCAGGAGAGGATAAGAGGAGATTCCTGGAAGGAATCTTTATTTTAGGAAAAATGAGCCGGAGTTGGGTGGTGGGTGGGCTTGCTCCTCTTGTTCCATTCCGTTCCCTTCCTTTCCTTTCCTTTCCAGACAGAATCTCCCTCTGTCGTCCTGGGTAGAGTGCTGTGGTGTCATAGCTCACAGCAACCTCAAATTCTTGAGCTTGAGAAATCCTCTTGCCTCAGCCTCCCCAGTAGCTGGGATTACAGGTGAGTGCCACTACTGCCAGCTAGTTTTTCTATTTTTAGTAGAGATGGGGTCTTGCTCTTGCTTGGCCTGGTCTTGAACTCCTGAGCTCATGCATACACTTGCCTCGGTGTCCCAGAGTGCTAGGATTATATGCTTGAGCTGCCACACCTAGCCCTTTTTTCTTGGAAAGGGGGACGACAGGGTTTGCATCCGGCTTCACTCTGCCTGTAGCTTAGTACCAGGACTGGCTTCATGGGCATGCAATCTATGCAGCTGCATAGATCAGTTTAACGCCCTGATGCTGCTGTCTTAAAAGCTGGTCTCAAGTTCTTGGACTCAAGCAATTCTCTAGCTTCAGCCTCCCAAGCAGATGGGACCACAGGCATATACCACCATGCCTGTCTAGTTTTTAAATGTTTGTGGTAGAGATTGGGTCTTGCTAGTTGCTGAGGCTGGTCTCAAACTCCTGGCCTCAAGCAATTCTCCCTTCTTAGCTTCCTAAAGTGCTGGGATTACAGGCATGCCACGGCACCTGTCCTTGAATATAATTCTTAATGTTTTTTTTTTTTTTTTTTTTTTTTTTACAAGGAGCCCTGCATTTTGCTTTTGCACCAGAATCCATGTGGTAGACCCTGCTTGGTATCTTTAGATCTAAACTAGTAGACCTGGCCAGCCAGGGATTGCCCTCATCCTCTCTCCTGACCTTTCACTACACAGAGCCCCCAGGATTTAGAGGAGAATCCCAGCCAGCAGAGAATTGAGTTTGCTAGAAGTCTCCTGCAGGTTTAGAGGACTCTGTTCTCATCCCTCCCAGCCTTCCTTCTCAGAACCACTGGCTCCTTCGGATCCAGGGCCTGATTCACCTGGGAGAGAGATGGGGAGTGAGGAGCTATCTAGTTATTTCTGAAATTAGAGAAACTGGGAACTTCCTGAAGGGGGGAAGCAGGTTTCCCTGCTGAGAGTGGCAATTCCATAAGGGCAAGGGCCCAGCCTTTCCTTCCACTTGAGGAAGCCTCATCGGGTGGCCAATCTCCCAGGACAGGAAGGAGGGTCAAGTCTCATCCGGTCCACCGCTGGTTCCACCTGCCTGCAGCCCTGCCCACAGGCGGCTTAAGCCCCGCCTCTTGGTCCGTAGTCCCAGCCAGCTCGGTGCCTGGACACTATCCCTACTCAGGCCTGGCACCCGGAAGCCCCTACCACTCCACCCAGCCCCTCCCCCACCACCCCCCCCCCGCCCCCCCCCCCCCGCCCCCCCCCCGCCCCCCGCCCCCCCCCCCCCCCGCCCCGCCCCCCCCCCTCGCCCCACCCGCCGAACCACACACCCGCGCCAACGCCCCCCGCCACCCAGGAACGCCCGCCCCCGCCACGCACCCCCCCCCACCACCACCCTCCAGCAACCCCCCCAACCACACCTTTACCCCCCCCTTTTCTTTGGGGGGGGGGGGGGCAGGGCAATATTACTTATATTAAAATATGGATAAGCTTTGAAGAAAAATACAAACCCATAGGTGTTTTTTAGATGAATCCATGGGA